>OY723388.1:23970163-24012663 GCA_963210295.1 Ophion ellenae
GGACTGTCCCGAAAATTTGTGATTGTGAATTTTTAATAGCTATGAAAATACTTGTAAGATTTAAAACGAAAAACGTCGGGCGCACGCAATGGATAATTGATGCATGAATAGTTCACCTAAGTCACTAACAATTTTATTGCACTTTCTTAACGACAGCTACTCCCTACACTCCTCAATATTAACTATTGCACGCACCCCACGTTTTTCGTTTCAAATCTTACAACTATTTTTATAGCTATTAAAAATTCACAATTACAAACTTCAGGAAAATCTGTATGGGGTTAGGAATGTATATAGGGCGATACATATGTATGGGGCTAGGAAAAATCACTTATACTTTTTTACTCCGTTTAAAAACGGCGTATATTATTTAAAAAAAGTATTAAAATAATTTTATTTTCTACTTTTTAGTCTTCTGTGTGTGAAATTTTGCAATCAATTTTAAACATCTTAATGAGATTATGACAGAGACGTGGCAAATTTCAAGTTTATGAAAACCTGAAATGCGAAAACTCTAGTCACTAATGCACTATTCACTATTAATATTATTATTATTTTTTCTCTTGCACTAAATTATATTTTATTTCTTTATTTATTTTTTCACAATTTTTTTCGACTCTTTCTTTCTCTTGCACACTTAATTCTTGAATCTGGAATCTGTTGCAACCTGTTCAATAACATTTATATTATTTTAATATATACAATATCTATTGGTATAAATATTATATTATTTATATTATCATATACACTAGGCACAAAAATTAAAGGATATGAAAAATATCCGAAATTTTTCGCTGATCTTCCAAAGGCTGTCCCGGTGTGAAAAATGGTCGTGGAGCAAAAATGAAAAAAAGCAAATTGAAGCTTCAAGTCTCTAGTTTTGGGTTCCTGAGGCCAAATATTTTATCGTTGATCATTTTAGAGTAATCACAAAAAAAACTAGCGAAAAAAATGTTTCTGAACTTTTGCTCACCTTTCGAAAGGTGCACGGGCGTCAATGAGTTTTTTTTGGTAATTTCATTAAAAAACTCTTGTAGCTTGATTCTTTTCCTGGAATTTGAGCGGTCGGAGCGCTCTGTGCAATGATTTTTTGCCGAGTTATCGGTGTTCAAACCAAAAAAGACACTTTTGACTTTGATCATTAATTACTCGGGAACTAACGGTCGCACAGAAAATGAAGAGAGGGTTCTGAAAACTTCAGAGTATTCTCTATAAGTTTTTTTTATTGCCATTTCATGAGTTTTTTCGTTAAAAAAATTTCGTTAAAAAAAGGCAAAAACTGGCTTTTTACGATTTTTCTATGTTTAAATTCTCCAGCTCATCCGGAAGTTAGTTTAAAATCGATTGCAAAATTCGTACCAAACAGACAAACAAGCAACGAGACAAACAAGAAAGCGATTTAATAAAAACGCGGTAAAATGGGCAATCCCAAAAATATGTGCGGTTTTCCCATTTTAGCTTTAATTGAAAAATAATTCATAAGACGTCATTTTCCATCTTTTTTTTAATATAGCACACGCGAGCGTCGTGGATTGGAGCATGAATTAATTGAATAGCTTTAAATAGCTAGTGCCACCCACTTGAGTCAACATTTTGTTATATCTCAAACCAACATATTTCTTTCGGAAACGAAAAAAAAAAAATCAGCATCCGCTAATATATTCAAAAAATCAATTATCTACTTCACGATCCCGTTATTTTTCTCGGCAAAGCACTTAGGAAATTGGTAATAAAGTTTTAAGGTCTCCAGTCCCAAAAGCACAGTCTTTAGTTCATAATTCTCGCGAGCTTTTGTCGTAAAGCGCGTTCTAAGCCGAATTTTTAAAGCAAGCTCGCCATTCAACCCACGACCGCGGAAACACTTTTTCGCGGCATTAAGGTGGTGATAATGGTCTCAAGCCACGTGCACAACGATAGTTTATTTCCGTGAAAAAAAAACTTCCTATCATTTTTCACCTCTTGCAAAATCAATCGAATTGTTTCGCTACTACTCCTTTTTTTATCGCCGCGGATCCGAAAGAAATCGTCATATTTTTCTCGGCGTTCGGTTTTATCCAGAGCTCGAGTATCCATGAATATATATTTTCTCTCTTTCGCGAGTGTTTTGCAGCCTCCGTACACATCTATATAAAAAAATTGTGAGAGCGGTAGATATCAACTTTGTCGCGGAAATCCGTTCGGTAAATTTTTCCACGTTTATTTTTCATCCCCTCAACGGGCGTCGCGCGTTATACAACGAATTCGAGCGAGAAAAACGAATATATACGCTAGAGCTTGGAGCTTGAGATTTTTCTAACGCCACATTTTTGCTCCCGCTTATCCTGCCCTCCAGAAGGTATAGGGGAGACGAGACGAGAGTGGCGAACACACCGGGGCAAGGGGGATGCGAATAAAGTCGCGAAGAGCTTTTGTGACTTTGCGATAGGAAATTTAGCCGCGAAGAAAAGAATGAAAAGTACGGACAGGGGCGAAGGAAAAGAAAAATAGGAAAAGCGCGGGTATATGGGGGGAGGGGGGGGGTGGGCGAAGACGACAATGGTAGTTGGATCTGCCGTCTGTTTTATATTATTCTTTCTATCCTGTACGTATATACGTATGTGTTTTTTGTTGATAGAGCTCCTCATTTTCCGACTCTTATCGCAGGAAGTCTTGAAACTCAAGAGTCCAGAAAATTTCTATTATTTACTCCCTTAACTCTAAATTCTTTTTTGTCATGCCAAATCGCCGGGCTCTCTCATAATGCACTTTTCCTATCAATAATGTCGCAACAGTAACATAATATGAAGGAAAACAAGTTTGTATGGGTTTGTATGAATCGGATCGGTTGACAGACGTAATTGCGAAAATAAAAATGCATTGTCACTAATATTTTCGTTCGAATTAAACGCACATTCTCCAGGCGTTTTCCAGCAATTACCGTAAAACGGGGCTACTTTGACATTCAGGGTAACTTTGACACTTTTTGGGGCTACTTTGACAGAGCGCCAAAATGCGTTTTAAATGTGTAATGTTGAAGTTGATTGTAATGTTGCTCAAGTTGATTTTTATCTCAATGATAATTATAAGACTCATTAAGGGGCTACACCAGTGTGACACGTTCGAAAAATCGATTTTTTTGACAGTTCATACTTTATACTTTACGTTTATAGTTGGCAGTTTTTATGGTAAATATCATTTTATCTTGAAAAAATCGACAGTTAAATCTTTAAACGCGTTTTTCTCGAAATGACGTTTTTTAAATTTGCTGACGTAACTCAGAGAGCAATTATCCGATTGACTTGAAATTTGAACTGAGTACTCTTGAATACATTTAGCTCTACAATGACGTAGGATATTTTTGATTGGATGAAAATTGACGATTTGGCATTGAAAATAACGACCATGTTATAGGCAAGAAAACAGACTTTTTTTTCATAACTACGCCATTTTTCTTAGATTTTGATATTTTTCGAAAATCCTACGTCATTGTACAGGAAATACCTTCCAGTTTAACGACATTTTTTCCTTTTTCGGTTTTCAGCTACTCAATGGGCCGGAATCATGTCAGCAGTGGAGGAACTTTTTTTTTGGCGCCTCCGAAGGCAGCGTATAAGTCGCTTGGATCTCAATATTTTTCTATGAAAAAATTACGTAATATAGGTCAGATATAGCCAAATATATTTTTAATTTTCCGGAACATTAAATTGAGTATTTTTCTTCCAAAAAATTGCCGAAAATCATCCAAATTTTCAGCGCTCACACTAGTATAGCCCTTTAAGTGGCTATAATAGCACCCCAGATACTTGATATTTTTATGTCAAATGTTTCCTTAAGGGAGGGCACCACTGTAACTGCCCATTTTCGACCGGTTTCATTAGATTTTTTTTAAAGAAAGGAATAAAATACGTGGCCAATAGAGCTTTTACGTTTTATAAGGTATATATTGAAGTATGTAAAAAAAATTATTTGTCGAAAGTATACGAAATGGCGGCGCACGAGTCACTTATAGCACTGCTGTTTTTCAGCCAACCCTCTCCGCGGCACGCAGTGGAACTTCGTAAATTTAGTCTCGGAACTGTGAGTGAAACATTTTCGTTAATTATATTATTTTTCGCAGTCAAGTACGGTGGGTATTGAAAAATAATTAAAAGGAAAATAGAGACGAGTTTGAAAAAAAGTCGTTTTTTCGACCATAATTTTCATCTCAAAAGTGATATATATTTTACAATTTTCGATTAATCGAAAAAAGGGCTCGTACTTGACTGTCAAAGCAATCTAAGAAGCTACAGTTAAAATTTCATGTTGATTGGACGAAAATTGTTCGAGTTCTGCTGCCTTAATGACGATGACAATTTGCTTATAAAAAATCGTTGTTTTTCATTTAAATCCACGTATAATGCATAAAATATTACATTTTTTATCAAAATAATTACAAAGTAATATTTAATCTTTGACATAAGTTGCATTTCAATTCCCTGTCAAAGAAGCCCCACCCTCGGGCCTACTACAACACTTTAAAAATGTATATATAAAATGGTGAGGAGGTGATGGAGCTTGACTTTCTGATACATTTGAACGCCAAACGACACACTGTTCTGTTGAAGCCAGAAAAGTTGGTATCTAGGATGTTAAAAAAAGTTGCCTACAAAAAACTTCCAAAACCTGTTCAAAGTAGCCCCGTTTCACGGTAACGATCCGATTTTTAGGAGAACGCTGACAGTCCATAAAACCGAAGAAACAGTACATCTTATAGTGCAATAATAAAAATAATTATTATTAAGATAATAATAATAGAAATAATTCAATAATGATATAAAAATATAGTCATAATAATACTAATAATATTACCCCAATCTAGAACAGTAGGTGAATGTTTCCTAGTGCGAACTGCGGAAGTGCGTTGCCCGGCAAAATAAAATATTGTAATAATAATCATCATAAGAAAAAAATATCAATACGATTATTATTATTATTATTATTATTAATAAGATTAAATAATTAAAAATAAGACAATTGATGAAGATCGAGCCTAAACCACCGGGGTAGAAGAATTTTTTCCAGTGCAAACTGAAAAAGTGCAGTGCCACGCGTAGAAATTTTGATAGGGTCGGATTCAGGGCGCGTTGAGTTTACCTGACTGCCCTGGTAGGGTACTTATAAGGCAGCTTGATAGCGTCCTGTTAGAAAATGTAACGTTGTGTCACATATGGGCTTTACCTGGTTGCCTGGGCTTTATCGGGTTTCCTGCACTGTCAAAAAAACAATTTGATTTAAATGGGATATTTTGAAATCAAATAGGATTTTTTCTCGTCACACTGCCTACTACGATCTTAATTGTTTCAGCTATCCTTTTTTAATATTATATGTATTCAAATTGAATAAATAATAATTCGATTCGAATAAATCTTTATTTGTTTACAATATAGACACTGTAAATTCAAGTCTATTATAAGCATAAAATATTCCAAAAATCCAAAAGGTTGTGAAGCACTTAATTTAGCGTTTTGTTTGAATATTGGTTGCAAAAAATTTTCTGCACAAAACATTCAATTTCATTATTCGGATATTCTTATTGTCAATACCATCACGATTTCCCGTTTTAACACGTGTATTTTGGTGAAAAATCATTTCAAGGTCACGATATCATAGGTCGTTGGATTCGTCTGAATATCAGCTACGACGTCTTAATAAAAAAAAACCATGTTCCCATTTGAAAAACCATCGATGACCTTGAGAACGCAAAAACTATGACCTTGACAAAAATGAATTTCTCACCCTGTATATATACAGGGTGCCCCTCTTATCTCTGCCACCCGAAATAACTCGGTAATTATCGACGTCACAAAAAAATGTCCCACACAAAAGTTGTACGATGTGAAGGGGCCATCAAATGCGACCAACTTTTTTTATTTCGGTGAAGGCGCTGACGCACAGTGAAGGTCATCTCCACTATTTTAAATGGAATGGTACAGTTTTTTTCAACCAGCTTGCCTCATAAAAAAACCTCAAGCCGCATAAAAAAACATTGAAGGGTCAAAGTCGTTCAAGGTCATTCAAGGTCAGTATCGACGATACAAATCTAAATATCTCGGATCAATACCAAATATTCGGTAGTGATCAGAGATATTCCGATTTGTATTTCATTTTAATAGGTCTTTAAAATGATTTCGAACGACTTTGACACCCTGTATATATATATATGACATACCGACCGAAAAAAAAAAATTTCGTATAATTTTGGTGAAAATGGGCATTTTTTAAACTCGAAAAATTAAAAACAAATGTTTTTCACAAAGTTCATGTGAAATGTGAAAAATTTACACTGTTTTTTTTCATATAATTAAATAATTTGACAAAATTTCAATTTTTTTGAGAATGGACAACTTTTTGACCGTTCGAAATGGTATGGAACGCCCCATATATATATATATATATATATACATAATTTTTCTCTGTCCGCCTTACAAAGCTGCCGAAATCTTCTAACACGCATCCGAGCTGCATAACGTTTTTTGTCGTGACAGTCCATTACACCGTTTTTATGGAATTCAGGAATATATACAAACTCCGAAGCTACGATGCTGTCGAATCGAAGTTTCCATGTGGAAAATAAGAAGTTATGTGCATTTATCGACTGCTGAGGCAGTTATAGGGCAAGCCTTTTTATGGCCTTATCAGGGAAAGCCTTAGTGGGGCCTCACCTGGAAAAGCCTGCATAGGGCCTTATCAGGGGAAGCCCTAGTAGGGCTTCATCAGGGGAAGCCTTGGTAGGGCTTAATCAGGAAACGCCTTAGTAAGGCCCTGCCATGGAAAGCCTTAGTAGGGATTTATGAGGGAAAGCCTTGGTAGGGACTTATCGGAGAAAGCCTTAGTAGGATTTTATTAGGGACGGCCTTACCCAGGTAGAAATTGACGATGAAAAAAGGGCGCGCCAAGCTCTGAAACAAGGCTCACATTTTTTAATTCAGGCTGAGCACCAGCCTCATTTCAGGCCTCGCTGAACCTCTGAATGATAACGCGGTTTCAGGCTCTTGCACACAGGCTTGACCAAAGGCTGGTAGATAAGCCTGTACTAAGCCTGAAACGACGAAACAGCAACGTTCAAAGCGAGCCTTATAGAAGTCTTCACGAGCATTTATGACCAGGCTTATCCCAAGCTCTTCTCGAGGCTATATGAGGCCTGTTTTTAGTTTTCTATATTCTACATTGGGGTAAATTTAATAAATTTGTAAAGAATTCATTTTATTTGTTATATATATTTATCATTCATTATATTATTTGTTATAAAATATATATAAAAAATATTTTAAACACAATACTTTATTTTATTTATTGTTTATGGGACACATAATACACAGAGTGTACGCAAACTCCAGAGAGTGAGTATATACGAAATCTGTGTGTGACGAGAAAAAAACTTTTTTGTGTACCTCATAAATATCGATAAGAGAATATGTTTAAATGTTCTGAGCTGCCTCCTTCGCTTTCGTTTTTCGTGCCTTCGCACCCGACAAATTTATTGCTAATTTTTTTTTTCATACAAGTACAGAAAAATATTATGTAAAATTTATTTTATTTTATCACAACTTGAAACAAGCCTACACTCAGCCTTGATTTTTTAGCCTTAAAATTCACTGGCTGAATAAAGCTTGAAATAACCCTGAGTTTAGGCTACGCAGCCAGTCTCGGTTCCAGGCTGCTCCAAACGATGCAATGAAACCTGGCCCAGGTCTGTCTCACTCAGGCTCGGTGAAACAAGGCTCGCACAAGTTTGTTTCCATCGTCAGCCTTTTGATTCTCTACCTGGGTAGTAGGGCCATTTTAGTATTGCCTGATTTCGGGCTTAAATACGTCCGGCCCGATCGGAGCAAAATCAGGCTGTCCGTAATAGGTGTTATCCGTATCACACCCGAATCATAGCCTGATCCCGATCAGGTCCCTAAGAAATTTCTACGCAGGATGACCGAAGCAATGAAATCCTAACAAAAAACAATAAAGACAGGAAACTAATGATAACGAAGACAGGAAAAGAAAATGTAATTGTTGGCCCGAAACGATTTTCCGTTTCTCGAGCAAATTTACTTTTTTTTTTCATCTTTGCTTCCTTGATTCCCCGAACCACCGCGTCACTAATTGAAACGGACCGACACTTCCGGGTGGAAATTCCCGTCGAGCTTCAATCGACGACATCTCATAGGAATCCACCTGCTTTTTTTCCGCCGGTGTTCTCGTCGCAACGACTCCGGTTTGTCGGGAGACCAAAGGCCACGACCGTCTGATTTTTTTTTCTCGCTTATATCCAAATTACGGGGACACGGTTTGGATCTGTGTGACTTGAGTCTCGAGCTTGCGTCGTGCACAATTTCTTTCAAATGACTTCGGTAAACGGGCTCTATATTACCCGACATATACAGGGTGTCCCTCTTATCTCTGCCACCCGAAATAACTCGGTAATTATCGACGTCGCAAAAAAATGTTTCACACAAAAGTTGTACGGTGTGAAGGGGGCCATCAAATGCGAGCAACTTTTTTTTATTTCGGTGGAGGCGCTGACGCACAGTGCAGGTCACCTCTGCTTTTTCAAATCGAATGGCACATTTTTTCAACTAACTTGTGGAGCACCTTAAGCCGCATGAAAAAACATTAGGGGGTCAAAGTCGTTCAAGGTCATTCCGAATACCTGTCAAAATGAAATACAAATCTAAATGTAGAATTAATTTTAGATTTGTACCATCGATACTGACCTTGAACGACTTTGACCCTCTAATGTTTTTTATGCGGCTTGAGTTGCTCCACAAGCGGGTTGAAAAAAGTACCATTCCATTTAAAAAGGTGGAAGTGACCTTCACTGTGCGTAAGTGCCTCCACCAAATAAAAAAATTGGTCGCATTTTATGGCCCCTTCACACCGTACAACTTTTGTCTGGAACATTTTTTGTGACGTCGACAATTACCGACTTATTTCGGGTGGCAGAGATAAGAGGGACACCCTGTACATGTGTGCACGGAAGATAATTTTGAAGATATTCAACATCAATCAATCTCAGAACAGCCATGAGCTGATCGCGAATCTACGTAGACAAAACGGGTTCAAAAATACCTTTTCCTATATATGTGTGTATATATAGAGGGTTTTCTGTTATGAATAGATAATCCTGCAACTGTCGATAGGTCGGATCATATCCTCCTATATTCTGGAATTTCAGTTTAGTAAACGTCCCACGATTTACGAGATAAAAATCATCTGCTTTTGGTTTTTTGCACACCATTTCTACAAATGGTAACTTTTTTCACCTGGTTTTTCAAAAAAATACTCTTGGTTATTTGTTTGATCTGGAAACGTCTTCATTTTAACCCTAAATGTTAAGGAAACTTTATGAAAAAACATCTTATGCAGAATTTTCATACAAACCAATTCGAACATCTGACTCCGATAGCCTGCAGTGTAAAAAAAATGTACTTCGCATATCGTTCCAATTGTTTTAAAAAAGTTGCTTAGCAATTGTCGATTTATATCATTTGTAGAAATGGCATGCGAAAAGCCAAAAGCAGATGATTAAAAAAAATAACTTCCATCCTGAAATCTCGAAAACCGTGGAATTTTTGCTAAACTGAAATTTCAGTATACAGTAGGACATGACCTATCCACAGTGACAGGATTATCGACACACATCAGGACAACCTGCATATAGATGTATACTATATAAAAAGGTAATAATATTATATACATAATTAGTATATTCTTTTGTAGTACTTAATTCATTTTTATTCAATGAAATTTGCCAAAAATAGCATGTACATGCCTATACATATTCGCACTCCACATCCACATATACATGTATGAAAATCTTAACCAAAAATGATATTGTGAATGGAAAAAAAATGTATAACCTCGCGTTTTTTTGCATTGCTGGTTAAGTTGGGCCAAAGCTCATTTCGAAATTGTATAATATTCTACACATCGTAGCACATACTTATACAATATGTATGTATATTCTAAAGCACGAGAGAATTTCCCATCCAGGTGGTTCCTTATATCGTAGACAAACTGAGTATCGAGCTCGACCTTTATTATATGCGCTCCTTCACAGGCTAGCAGTGTTGCTGTCCGCCCGAGTGATGTGGGCGCATCAAATTTTGGCAGAAATATCGAGTTTCATGAATACGTAATATATGTGTATATATATATATATATATATATATATATATATATATACACATATATATATTACACACACACACATACACACAAGCATACATGTATATGCATACCATTAAATGCCAAAATAGCTGTACCGCCATACTTGTGAGGAAAATTATGCGGCAAATTTGTCAGTTCCTATATGATCACTATATGGTACTAATTTTGTATTAAAATTCTGTGCATCGAGCGAATATCGGCGTTACCGTACTACGTGCTCACCTAAGCGGAGTATCGTCCTTATCGCGAATGTATAATTCTCGTAATCGATATAACAATAGAAATTCGATCGGCTTCAGACACTGGTGATGACGAAAAAAATGAAACATGTTCACAATTTTAGGAAGATTCTGCATTGATGAATCTTGATTTCGTATATACAAGGAATTTTATAGCTTTTCGGGGAATTTTTTATCGTTTTGATTTTTGGGCGATATGAGCATATTTTTTGACATAAAAAAATTCATCGATTTTTTTTGGCAATTTAGAATTTTTTGGGGTAGTTTCGAAATGGACATATCTCCGATTAATTTGGAATTTCGTGTACCCATGTATTTTGACTCACTGATTACAAATGAGAGTGAAAATACCCGCAAAATTGATTTTCAAGGTCAAAACACTCAAAAACAGATTTTTAAAACGTTTTTCTATTTTATTTTAATAAATGTTGATCTTAGAGACAAATGTTTCCCACAAAAGTTGTAGCCTGCAAAGAGATTGATCTTTTATGTTCTATACAGTTTTTGTCCAAAACCATCCTGTTTCGAGAAAAACGGAATAATCATCCAATAAGTACATTTAGCTAAACTCCATTAGTTTCGATATTGTCTACTTACGCACTTTACCACGGGAAGGTTCGAGTTTTTTTTAATTCGTTTGTTGTGATGTGAGTTGTTGTTTGGGGTCGTTTGAGTTTGTTTCGGTGTGTTTGTTGTGTATTGTTTGTTGTTTGGGTATGCGTTTAGTGTTAAACATCAAGATGCAACCTTCCGGCGGTAAGGTGTGTAAGTAGATAATATCGAAACTTATGGAGTTTAGGAAAATATACTTTTTGCAGCATAATCCCATTTTTCTCGAAACAGATTGGTTTTAGACAAAACTTGTATGGAACATAAAAGATCAATCTTTTTATAGCCTACAACTTTCGTATGAAACATTTTTCTCTAAGATCAACATTTACTGCAATAAAATAGAAAAACTTAAAAAAAAAAAATATTTTTTTGTGAATTTTTATTAAGTAGTAGAGTTTTAGTAAGTAATAGAGAACATTTTTCTCTAAGATCAACATTTATTGCAATAAAATAGAAAGACTTTTGAAAAATCATTTTTTGTGAATTTTAGTAAGTAGTTAGAGTTTTTAGTAAGTAATAGAGAATTTTAGTAAGCGTAAAAATGCATAGGTACGCAAACTTCCAAATTAATCGGAGGTATGTCCCTTGCGAAACTTTATCCGAATTTTTCAAACATTCGTTGAGAATTTTTTGTTAGAAATTAAGGATTTTAGGTGTATTTTTTTGTTTTTTTTTTAGTTTAGGCTAGGAGGAGTCACGGCGGTGCTTCGGTTGGTCGAGGACAAGATAAACGTGTCAATCGGGGAGGTAGCTTCGATTGAGTGAAAAGGCTGGCGAACAGGGACGAAATTGGGAAATTTTAAGCTTACCGTTGAGCACGTGAACGGCTATGGTCGTTTTGGCTTTGTCGGGCACGACGCAGCTGTAATTTCCTGCATGTGAGGGAGCAGCTCGTTCAACGAGGAGAGTGCTGATTACGACAGTGATCTCCCTCTCGTCCACGATTTCCGTTGTGCGGTTTTCACTGGAAACAATCAAAGGAGCGCCAACGTGAAGCATCAATGAAAAAGAGCCTCGGTCACCCTCCCACCGATAGACACTGTTTGTTCGAATGACATTAAAAGTTCGTTCGAGCTTCGACCTACTAGACGCTTGCTCAATATTCATATCGTATATTTACTTCGAATAAATCATTTCGTTGATTACGACTGGATATGAGAAAAACCAATTTTTTGACGCTGATAATTATTCAAATGAAATAGGTTTCGTCACGGTTACTAATTTCTTTTTTCGAAACTATCAATTTTAAGGGGCTATATGTACCCAGAGGCTCGAAAAAAATGGCCAGATTCCGAATTTTCTTCTGGAGACCGGTTGGTGAAAAAGCATTTTTTTAAAAAGACAAAGGTGCATATTGAGGGCCTTAAAAAATCACCAAAAAATATTTAAAAAACAACGAAAACATTGACGCCGGAAGATGATACTTTTTTCAAAGTCGGTGGACATGATATCTCGAGAACCGCTTGATGGATTGTTTCAAAATTTATAGGAGATACGTTGAGAAATATTTAAAGATCGTTGACGATCTCACTTTTAAAAAATCGACCTTCATTTTTTGATAGGTACGTTAAAATGACGACTTTTTTCATAGATTTTGTATGCTCGGGATTCGATTCGTCGCCACAGTGGTAAAAAAAAATATTTCAATAATCGACGATCGTCAACGACACTTATCTATCATTAACTCGAATAACCCGTTTTGTTTTTAGATTTCAGATGGACCGTTTAAGCTGGAGAGTGTCCACCGCCAAACGTCGCGAAAAAATTTCATCATCTGCCGTCGGTCATGTTTTTGTCGTTTTTCTGTATTCTTTTAAAGGTTCTCAATATACATACCTTTGGGTAAAAAAATGTGTTTCTTTTTCACCAACCGTTTCCCAGAAAAAAAATCGGAATTTGGCTATTTTTTCCAGACCTCTAGGTCGACGTAGCATCTTAAATAAATATTTCATTTCATCATATAAGCATGCTGCTTGTAATAGAAAAATGTATGTACGAAAAGATCCGCACTCACACAGACATTCTTACTAAATGTCATTTCCGACGTTTCGGAAAGTCTCGAACGCTTTTTCATTTAAAAAGCCCCTATGAGAAAGAATCGGAAAGGGTGAAACGCTCTCTGCAGATTTCCGAGTAGAGCTTGAGGGAGATTTTTTCAACCATTTCCACGTCTGCGGCGTAGCGCAGTGGTCAAGCGCATTGCCTGACACCCCGATGAGTTGGGTTCGATTCTCGCTGCTACCGTTTCTTTTTAAATATTTTTTTTATTTCTCGCATTTTTCAACTATTTATTGTAGAATTTTAATATATTCAAGCAGTTAATTTATATAACTAGATGAAGTTTTTAATGAAATTAAAAATTCAGAAAATTCTTTCAATTAATTATGTACGCTGACTTGGAAATGGTTGAAAAAAATATAAGAAAATCGATTTTTTGACGCTGATAATTATCCAAATTGAATGGACTCTTTGACTGCAATGAAATGCTTTTTTTTTTTAATGTTACTTAAACCAATCTTTTATTTCGTCATAAAATGATATTGCTTGTAATAGAAAAATGTATGCACGAAAAAATCCGCAGTCCAACGGGCATCCTTCCCAAATGTCATTTTGCGACGATTCCGAAAAGCCTGAACGCTTTTTAATTAAAAAAGCTTCGCCTGTGAGGGAAAAAAATTTGAATTCACCGAGTTATCAGTTGATTCATATAAATCATTTTTCATTATCAGAAGCCTGAATAAAAATAACCTGTGGTACACCTGCACACATACGTTGAGTGAATGTTTCCATTGATTGCGACTGAATATAAGAAAAGCCAATTTTTGGATGCTGATCATTGTTTAAATTAAATAGACCCTTTGGCGGCTACGAAATAATTTTTTTCTAAACTTTTGAATTTAAGCAAATATTTCATCTATTCGTAAGCGATATTGCTTGTAATAGAAAAATGTATGTACGAGAAAATCCACACTCCCACAGACATTTTTCCCAAATGTCATTTTTTGACGTTTCAGAAAGTCCTGAACGCTTTTTCATTTAAAAAGCTCCCCACGTAAAAAAAAAACAAATAAAAATTAATGAAAACATCGAATTTACCGTGATATCAGTCGATTAATAAAAGTCATTTTTCTCACTGCGAGTCATGTCAGTAGTCTTCTCGTCAATCGTGGTTCCAAAGAGGAAAACAAATGAAACAATTCCCCCCTCGTAATAAACCCAAGACCTCAATAAAAACAACTTCCGATGTGCGTGCACGCGCATTCGTTAAATGCTACGTAATCGTTTGAGGTCCGCTATTAATATTCCCAATCATCGAGAAGCAAGAATCTCTGGAGAAATGATTGCCAGCTGTGCGTAACGATTCCGGCCCCGACAATTGGAGCGATATAAGGTTCCTCGCGCACACGGGATTCTCTCGTCGAGAGTTATATCGCACATCCGTTTATCCCCAGGACGAGCACGGAACAGAACTCTCGTGCTTAATCCCCCGTGGACCAAACGGGCCTCGGTGAAGAGGTGGCGGTGCCCGGCGAGAAACGTTACGTGAGTGTGTCTCTGTGTGTCTTTGTCACGCGGACCATCGAGAGTCCTGGCGATAGTCACGCTACTGTTCCCCGGAATAATATACCCAACTATAAATCTCACTCGCGCGCACGCGATATAATGACACATTGGCCGGATGTTGTGATTTTGCCAAGTTTATTCGACACGGGAACCGGGCTCCCAGTATAGAAAAGGTAATGCACAGATTTTGAAAATTTGCACGTGTTTTGAGTCCTCGTAGAGGAAACTTTCGCGAATTTTTTTCTCGAGTGAAATAGAAATGGCCCGGGACGCTTAAAAACGTAAAAAAAGATATTTCAAAAAATGCAGTATGGGTGTTTTTTAAACGCGAAAAATTCTAGAGTTTTTAACATACCTGGCGACATTTTTTTCACAGCCAACAACTTTTTCGGCACATTTTTGGAATACAAATTTTGTAAAACTTTGTAAAACTAAAATTTGTGAAATTGTAAAATTTTGTAAAGATTAATATTGTAGATTTGTAAAATGATTTTGTAGATTTGTAAAATTGTTATAATTTTGTATAATTTTGTAGATTTGTACAAATGTACAAATTTGTATTTGTATAAAAATGTACAAGTTTGTATTTGTATAAAAATGTACAAATTTGTATTTGTATAAAAATGTACAAATTTGTATTTGTATAAAAATGTACAAATTTGTATTTGTATAAAAATGTACAAATTTGTATAATTTTGTAGATTTGTAAAATTGTAAAACTTACGTTTGTAAAATTGTAAAACTCAAATTTGTATAATTGTACAACTAAAACTTTGTAGAATTGTAAAGTTCAAGTCTGTACAATAAAAAAACTCACATTTATAAAATGTAGAAGGTGACATTGTGAACTTGTAAAACGTACATTCGTAGAATTGTAAAATTCTGTAAAATTCTGTAAAACGTATATTTGTAAAATTGAAAAACTTTGTGAAATTGTAAAATTCTAAAATTATGTAAAACTTATATTCGTGAAATTGGAGAACTTTGTAAAATTGTAAAATTGTGTAAAACTTATATTTGTAAAATTGAAAAACTTTGTAAAATCGTAAAACCTTGTAAAACTTTGTAGAACTTAAATTTGTGAAATTGTTAAACTTTGTAAAACTTAAATTTGTAAAATATTTGTAAAATTGGAAAACTGTGAAATTGTAAAATTCTAAAATTATGTAAAACTTATATTCGTAAAATTAGAGAACTTTGTAAAATTGTAAAATTATGTAAAACTTATATTTGTAAAAATGAAAAACTTTGTAAAATCGTAAAACCCTGTAAAACTTTGTAGAACTTAAATTTGTGAAATTGTAAAATTTTGTAAAACTTAAATTTGTAAAATTATAAAATTCAAATCCGCACAATAAAAAAAACTCACATTTATAAAATGTAGAAGGTGACATTGTGAACTTGTAAAACGTACATTCGTAGAATTGTAAAATTCTGTAAAATTCTGTAAAACGTATATTTGTAAAATTGAAAAACTTTGTGAAATTGTAAAATTCTAAAATTATGTAAAACTTATATTCCTGAAATTGGAGAACTTTGTAAAATTGTAAAATTATGTAAAACTTATATTTGTAAAATTGAAAAACTGTAAAATCGTAAAACCTTGTAAAACTTTGTAGAACTTAAATTTGTGAAATTGTTAAGCTTTGTAAAACTTAAATTTGTAAAATATTTGTAAAATTGAAAAACTTTGTGAAATTGTAAAATTCTAAAATTATGTAAAACTTATATTCGTGAAATTGGAGAACTTTGTAAAATTGTAAAATTATGTAAAACTTAAATTTGTAAAAATGAAAAACTTTGTAAAATCGTAAAACCTTGTAAAACTTTGTAGAACTTAAATTTGTGAAATTGTTAAACTTTGTAAAACTTAAATTTGTAAAATAGTAAAATTCAAATCCGCACAATAAAAAAAACTCACATTTATAAAATTGTTAAACGTAAGTTTGTAAACTTGTAAAACGTACATTCGTAAAGTTGTAAATTCTGTAAAACTTATATTTGTAACAGTTTAAAAATTTAGTTAAACTGTAGAACTCAAATTTCCAAAAATTTGTATAACTTTATAAAACTTAACGTTGTAAAACTTTAAAAATTGTGGAAAAAAAAATGTGTAAAGAATTTTCCAAATGAATTCAGAGAATATTGATAAAACGTGTTCGATTTCAAGGGAGTGTTCATCTACAGAAAAAAGTCTTTTCACCCCGTAGCTTTCTCACATTTTTTGAGATATCTGCTGGAAATTTCTACAAAAACGGACTATCGCACCCGTTATATTCAGATTCAATTTTTCAGCAATGGGCGAGAGGGTTCACATTTCAGGGGGTTTAAATTTCCAAAAAAAAACCCTTCACCTCGTAAAATTCCCAAAATTTCAAGTATTCGGATGATTTTTCGTTCACGAATAGAGCAATATGGTATAAATCCCATAAATTAATTTTACGAAAATTGATTGAAGGATTCAGACTTTAAGGAGGGAGGTCTAGTTAGAATTTTCAAAAAATCGTTTTTTTTTTCATTTTCTAAAAGTATAATATCTTACGAGTATTTTCCGACTAATTGAATGTAAATCAGACCATTATTCGCCGAAATACGTAACTTTGAAGGACGCCGTGTTTGAGCCATATAAAGTAAACAGGTAACGGCAGCTGTGCGCTTTAAAACTTTAAACTCGTTTTTCTCAAAACCATGTTTTCGAAGTCGGTGATCAATGTAACTCGAGAACGGCTTTACCGATCGGGTTGAAATTTATATCACTTCTTCTATACATAGTTTTCCTCCGGATGAACGAAGGATTTTTTTTTGGACAATTATTTTTTTTATAGTCAATTTTTGTAAGTGAAATTTTGGTCAAAACAACACTTTTGACTTTCAACGTCCGCCATTTTGCGAAAAATGGAATTTTTTCAAAACTCTTCGTTGAACCGGAGCATTATATCATTAACTAAAGATTCCCCCCTGTTTTGTTGGTTTCAGATAATCCGTCACAGCGTGAGAGTGATCACCGCAAAACCTGTTTTTTTTTGCAGCGTCCTCGGCCATCGATACGTAACGGCTTATTTTGAAACATATTTCTTTAAAAAAATTATAATGTTTACATTAAATATATATCTTTTAAACGGAAGAACTTTTGTTGTAAATTATTTTATCGTTTGGCCGCAAAAAAAAATCGGAATAAAGGCCTTTTTGTTAACGTTCCAACTAGACCTCACTCCTTAAGGTTCGAATTTCTGATAGAACATTTTCACGCTATACCTTTCTCAAAACGTGAGATGCTTGAGTAAGTCAGTGTGCCCAAATCATTTACGGTTGGTTTATTATTTCGGGACCTGACTTCTACTCTGTTCAAGAACGAATCTTTGGAAGCTGTCAGAACTGAATTATTTCCGCGCTTACGTACCTGACGTCGTCCGTGAGCGTTTCGTCGCCCCTCATCCAGAGAACGGACTCGTTCAAGCCCGGTATAACATCCCTTGCTTCGCATCGAAGCTTGAGTGCGCTGCCAGCTTTGAGGTGTCTTTCCCCGGAAACTGGCCGTCCCGAATCGTCGGTTATCGTCAGTGTGGGGGCTGCAACAATAAACATATACACCTTCATAGATCTCAGCTGTGCATCAACATGATTCCGTGAGAAAAAAGCGCATCTCTGAGGCTGAAAGAGAGACGGAGAGAAATTTTATTCGAACTGATTTTAGCGGGGAAGTTCCTTTAGGCGAGGAAAAGTTTTGCTGATTTTCATGATTTTTTTTTAAGTAAGATTTCTTGACATTTTTTAAGGGGGGATTGTCTTTTTTTTTCGCAAAATTTACCGCTTTTTTGGAATTTTTTTGTGAAGAAAGTATACAACGGAAAACTTGTGAAACTTGGCATATAGTTTTATTGATCTGTTTACTACATACAAAAAATTTTTTAAACAATTTCATCAAAAAATCCGCCTCCCACCCCCCTCGACGCGCGATGGTCCTTTTTTGATGGTCGACCGTAGAAGACCTACACTATGGGCCTGGTATTGATGATTCCATGTAAGTTGACAAATTTCATGATTTATTCATTCCCAAATTTTCAAACGCGTTTTTCTCAAAACCACGTTTTTCAAATCGGTACCCAACATTTCTCGAAAACCAATGAACCGATTGCCTTGAGGTTTTTTTGTGGTTATTCCATACACCATTATCTAGTACTTGTCGTAGGATTTTATTTTTCCGTTACTTAGTTTTTGTTTTATAGGCAAAATAATAACTAATTTTTGGCCCAAAAATCACTATTTATGTTCAAACGTCCGCCATTTTGTCATAAATCGATATTTTCAAAATCGGCTATGACAAGTACTAGATTATAGTATCTAATTTAATAATCTTTTTGGTTTTTTTTTCAGATGATTTTTGAAGAAACGCCAGTGGGTACCGTATACGCAGATTTTTTTACGACGCTCCAAGGATCATACAATATCCTTGTATATTTTTGATATTTTTAAATAAAGAAAATTGAACATATTTTTGAATGTATATACTTTTGGATAATTGAAACCCTAATCCGAAATTTCAAAAAGTTTTCCTTGAAAAAAATCACAAAAATGATGTTTTTTCCGGCTCCTAGGTGTATATCTCCCCTTAAAACTTAAGATATGTTTTATAAGTTATTTTGGCTGCTACATGGTATTTTTTGGAAACGAATGTATAGTTAAAAAACTAATCGGTCGATTCTGATGAAATCTATGGTACATATCTTTCTAACCTTATTGTCTAAAACATCATCCTAAATGTTTTTGAAAATTACATAAAAAGGCATTTTTGATTGCAAAATGTAGCCATTTTTTTCGGAGAATTCAATCTTTTTGTTTTAAAGCGTGCCATTTCATCAATTTTCAACATTTCTCACTTTTTCTTGGTTTATATTCTGTGTATGAGTGTTAATGAAAAAAAAGGGTTCGTTGGTTTTTATCGGAGTAATCCCGCCAACGCTACGTGTCACGCCGTCTGGTATCATCCGCCGCAGCCCGTTTAGAAGACCTCACCTCCGCGATTTTGAAAGATTAATTTAAAAAATACCATGTACGCGCTGAAGTAGTAACAAAATATACCCTAAGTCGCAAAAGTGGTAAAGGAATCTTTACTTAAAAAAAAATGAAAAACAGCAATTTTTTCCGCTTCAAGGTACCCCCACCCCCTTAATATTCCTTGAAATTATAAAAAAACTATTTCAGCCGAATGAAGTTCAATAAAAAAATCGTACATGAAATACAAAATCTTCTCAACAAACCAACTTGAGGGGGAAAAAACAGCTTCCTATCCGGCAAGTCCAATATGTATGGGAACGAGTTTTTCGCGTTTAGTCGACGTAAATTTGTGGTTTCGAAAAAACTCCACGTTATGTGAATAATTTCCCATCGGATAAATAATTGAAATTACGTAAAAATCGAACAAAAAAGGTTTCGACCCTTTTGGCTATTTTTTAAAAATCGCTAAAGTTCTGAAATTTCAACCGGATGTGGTGGCGGCTGTTTTTGAGTCACGGAGACTTATTGGGGGATTTCCGAAAAGGATTTTGGTAGACTTAAAGAATACCGCTTGATTCATTCCGATATCGCGATGAGTTTTCCCAAAAAGTTCACTTGAAAAATAGCCCAAAAAGAGGCAGAGGGTAAAGAAAAATTCGCGAAAATCGATGGTCCAACTTTGAAATACTGCAAAAAATCGAAAAATAATGGTAGATCGATGGATCAAGCAGCACTTTTTAGAGCAAACGATTGCGAAGAGAATGCGCACACATTGGGGTTTCAAATCGAAACGGAAATAAAATGCGCGATGATTTGAGTAAAGAAACTTTTTTTGGCCGAGGTGCGAAAACATAGACTTTTAATATTTTTTCTACAAGTCCATATCGCTGTAATTTTGCCTCCTGAATACGAACTCACCATTACTTTCGACCAAAACTCTCAATTTTCATTCAAAATAGTAGAAAATGTACGCAATGTGGTTTTCCCCCTTAATCACGCTATCCGGCAAAAATGCAAAAATACGTGACCTTTAATTTTATCCCCTCGTCAACGTATCACCGGTTCCACTCAATTAAACACACCGCTTTAAAATGTGGGGTTTGAGAAAGAAAAATAAAGGGTTGGAACATCCCTCAAATTTAGTTTTTTTTCAATGCACCCCTAGTGGATTTTTTTAGTGGATTCTTTGGCAATAGAAAAATGTGTGTTTTTGTTCCACTGGAAGCAGTGGATTGCTTGCAGGTGAAAACCAATCCTTGACTTCTTGACCAATGCTTCACTCCAAGGGGTAGTTTCACCCTAACACCCTTTCTCAACCAATAAAAAAATGCGTTTCTCATAATTTTCAATGTTCTACCATATACACGCGTTTCAACCAAATCGAAGGCGGACACCAAAGTGATGTTTCTCATTAAGGCAGTAGTCTAGTATAGAAATTTGACAAAATCGATTTTTTTTTCATTTTATTATTCCTTAGACCTTTCTTAATACGCTCGTGGAAACAGTTTATTGATATTTCAAAAATTAGCAGAGTAATAGAAATTATAAGCAAGCCGCGCGCAAACCTCATCTAACGGTATCAAACCATGAACGCGTTTATCTCAGAACTATGTTTTTCAAATCGGCGCCCACGATATCTCGATAACTAATTGACCGATCGAGCTCAAATTTTGCACATACCTTCGGTAGCCTCTTTTTGAGGACTGGTAGCAGAATTGAGTCGAACAATAATTTTGCCCACATTTTATAACTCGTCGAATACCCGAAAATGAATGAAATATCGTTAATCAAAGTTTAACAGGCCGCCATTTTGTAACAAATTTTTTTAAAGTACTAATTCTGCGACCAGTGCTCAGAATACTCATACAGATTGAGAATATATATATATATTTTTTTAAAGATGCATACAACATCACCCAGAGTGGGCGCCGATTGAGGCGGTTTTCGGCGGACAATGTTGTAAAAAAATAAAAAACTACATGAAAATATTTAAAATATATTTTTTTAAAAATGTAGATACATTCTCAAAGGAACAATAAATACATATGTAAAATTTCATCAAGACAACTTCAACGGTTTAAAAGTTATTCCAACCCAAAAATGACGTAAAAAATCTCGCTCTAGACGAGACTACTCCCTTAACCCTTTGAAGCATACATTTTTCTTTACGTGCAATTGGCTTGAAATTTCGTACTCGGGGGTTTTCGAGGTCGCTGATCACGAATCTGCACTCAAAATTCGGGAATTCAAGATGGCCGACCATAAATACAAAACGTCGTTTGATGACAGCGAAAGTTCGTACTCCGGGTTTTTCGGGGTCGCTGATTACAAATTTGCACTCAAAATTCGAGAATTCCAAATGGCGGATTCAATATGGCGGACCATAAATGCAAAACGTTGTTTGATGATAGCGAAAGTTGGTACTCGGGCGTTTTCGGGGTCGCTGTTCCAAGAAATAAGCTCCGCAAAAAAAAGATCATCAATTTGGAAAAAATCTTACAGTTTTTGCCATTTACAGCCGCCATATTGTACCCGCCATTTTCACTTAGGCGGTTTAGATTTCGGGTTCGTGTTCAGTGAATCAAAAACCAAGTTTTCTCCTATTTTTTCGCTATGGTTTACCTGCTAGATCAGTCGTAATCAGTTTTACGTTGTGAAAAGTTCGTTTTTCTGCACATTCGTTATTGATGACACCTGCTGCGTGAAAAATAAAAATTGAATAAGTATGTTTTGGTAGCTATTGAAGTCCTAGGAACCTTGAAACGCATTTACAAGCGCCATATTTAAATAAAAAGCCCTTTTGAATCGTCGAAATCTAAATTGAATTAGGTGTGACACCAGTGTTACACTATGCCGCAAAGGGTAAACAAAATAAAGTATAAACAAGTATAAAGTATAAGTATAAACAAAATAAAAGTATTACAAACAGAGATTTAAAAAAAAATGCGGCCAGATCATACATTCGACTGACATCTTCCGCCGAGTCTATGCCTCTGCACAGAAAAAGCGGGAGAATCTAAAAAAACGTATTTTGCCGATAAAAAAACATCAACACTGCACAGTGCCAAGATATCCGGCCATCCGTTTGTCTCAAATCGATTGTCCCCGTTATTCGGCTTGCATACCACAAAATACCGTATACCGTGTCGCAATCACCCCTTTTGTCGTTTAACGTGTATACCCGGGGTCGTAAACCAAAAAAACGTATAAAAGAGAAAAGATTTATCAGACAGACACACGTGGATGCATGTGTAGGTTCGTGTGCACGTATGAAGTAGTGTGTGCATGTGCAGCTTTGATTCGTTGGATTGCGAGCGAGCGTTCAAGTGTAATCGTTGCGAATTGGATCATACGTTTAATCTTGTACATGCAGGCTTTCATTGATCGATATGTATACGACAATCGAGATTTCGAATTTGATTTTTGTCTCTCTTCCGTAAATTTTTTCTCTCTCCTCTCTGTGTCTACTTTCTTTTACCTCGCTGGCACTTTTTCTCGTTTTATGTGCCCTTCCCCCCCCCCTCTCGCGCCGGATCCACGTCTACCATCGAGGCCATAGAAATCCCCCTAGTATCGAAGAGATTTAGTGTTCATACGAACGAACCACATATTCTCTATTGCGACCACGTTCGCTCCTCCCTCTCTCTCTCTCTCTCTCTCTCTCTCTCTCTTTCTCTCTCTCTCTCTTTCTCTCTCTCTCGCCCTCATGCATCCTTTTTCCCGTCGATGTCCTGCCGTGCCCTCGGAGGGCGTGCAGCGCTATCGGCGATTCATAAACCTCTCCACCATTACGTTTTTGAGTTATGAGGAGAATAAGATGTCGACAAAATGGCGCCAGAAAAATTAAAAACATGCACCGTCGGCATGGGCGGTGAAAAAGAACGGGGGGATTTTTTATTGCGCCGAGTGAGGTGGTCTTAAATACGGCATTACTGACTTGTTGGATTTTGATTTTTTTTTTGTATCGCCATCCCAGGTAGGAATTGACGATGAAAAAAGGGCTCGCCAAGCTCTGAAACAAGGCTCACATTTTTTTATTCAGGCTGAGCACCAGCCTGATTTCAGGCCTAGCTGAACCCCTGAATGATAACGCGGTTTCAGGCTGTTGCACACAGGCTTGACCAAAGGCTGGTAGAAAAGCCTGTACTAAGCCTGAAACGACGAAACAACAAGGTTCAAAACGAGCCTTAATGAAGCCTTCACGAGCATTTATGACCAGGCTTATCCCAAACTCTTCTCGAGGCTATATGAGGCCTGTTTTTTAGTTTTCTATATTCTACATTGGGATAAATTTAATAAATTTGTAAAGAATTCATTTTATTTATTATGTATATTTATTATTCATTATATTATTTGTTATAAAAAATATATATAATATTTTAAACACAATACTTTATTTTATTTATTGTTTATGGGACACGTAATACACAGAGTGTACGCAAACCCCAGAGAGTGAGTATATACGAAATGTGTATGTGACGAGAAAAAAACTTTTTTGTGTACCTCATAAATATCGATAAGAGAATATGTTAAAATGTTCTGAGCTGCCTCCTTCGCTTTCGTTTTTCGTGCCTTCGCACCCGACAAATTTATTGCCAATTTTTTTTTTTCATAAAAGTACAGAAAAAATATTATTTAAAATTTATGTTATTTTATCACAACCTGAAACAAGCCTGCATCCAGCCTTGATTTTTTAGCCTTAAAATTCACTGGCTGAATAAAGCTTGAAAGAACCCTGAGTTTAGGCTAAGCAGCCAGTCTTGGCTCCAGGCTGCTCCAAACGATGCAATCAAACCTGGCCCAGGTCTGTCTCACTCAGGCTCGGTGAAACAAGGCTCGCACAAGTTTGTTTCCATCGTCAGCCTTTTGATTCCCTACCTGGGATGTTCCGATGTAAGTGTCGACCTCACTTGAAATTATTTCATGTGTTTTTTTTCGGGGGCTTTGTTTTTTTGGAAAAGGGTTAAGATTTTGAAGACAGAGTCGTTGAAACATGTGGAACAGGCTGGAAATCATTTGCAGGAAAAGTGTCCGGGTAATTGAGAACAGTGACTCATTCCCGCGTCGAAATTTCTTAGGGTTAGCCTGATCGGGATCATGCCATGGTGTGATACGGACATCCTGATTCTGCCCCGATCGGGCCGCAAGTATTTAGGCCCGAAATCAGGTAATATTAAAATGGCCCTATATCGAGGAAAGGTTGCGAGATCGATCGCTTCGATTTCGATGAAATTTGGCATGCTTGTAGAATGGGTAAAAATAGGCGACACGTATTATTTTATATCTGCGGAACCCGACTTTTAAGGGGTGAAACCCACCCCCGAAAATAGGGGTGTTTTTCGTCGATAACGTTATCGTTCTCAGCTCTAATGTGTGGTACATGAAAAAATAAACATTGTTGCAATTTGAATTTTTTTCATATCTCGTACCGTTAAAACGTTACGTCTCGTACGTTAAAAAGGGGTAGTTTCACCCCTTAAAACCGTTTTTTCGCCGATAAAAAAAAACGTATCGCTTAGTTTTCGGTGCTTTATAACATATCCAAATTTCAACAAAATCGAAGGGTGTCACCGGAGGGATGTTCCTTGTAAGACTTTCCCCGATAAGTTGCTACCAAGCTTTTCCCTGATGAGGCCCTACTAAGGCTTCCCCTGATAAGGCCCTATGCAGGCTTTCCCAGACGAGGCCCTACTGAAGCTTTTCCTGATGAGGCCTTATACAGGCTTGCTCTACAATTGCCTCAGCAGCCGATAGATGCACATAACCTCTTATTTTCCACATGGAAACTTCGATTCGACAGGATTGTAGCTTTGGGGTTTCGATGTATTCCTGAATTACATGAAAAAAGTTGTTACGGACTGTCACGACAAAAAGCGTTATACAACTCGGATGTGTCTTAGAAGATTTCGGCACCTTGTAAATCTCAGAGTATAGATCAAAAAGTATCATCGTCGTGGGAACAAGGTATGTATAATCTAACCGTGTTTATAGGTGTTTAACATGTTACTCGTACGTAATTTCTAAAAGTACACGTAAATGTACTAAATACTTTATATATATATATATATATATATATATATATATATATATATATATATATATATATATATATATATATATATATATATATATATATATATATATATATATACTTTATTTAATTAAATAAAATTATGTTTTTTATAACGCTCGGGTCCGGAAGACCTGAACTTGTGTAATCTACGAGGTATGTGGGCACGCAAAATTATGACGATGATTCGAAAAAGCATGCATTTTCTGCTGCGTTGAAACTTTCGTTGAACGTAACCGAATTACTCTCTGGTAAAATAAATTTATTCATAGGTTGCAATTCTCCGAGCACTAGCGCAGCATCTGCCTCACCATCGATCTTCAATGGAACCAAGCATGTTCCAGTAGAGGCCAAGGTATCGAGGGCGGATCAATCATATGCATAACGCTTAATGAAGACCTTAAGGGGAACCACTAGTGTGACTCTTTTAAAAATGGATTTTTTTGTGCATTTTTCAATAGTCTATACCTTCAAGAATAACATACTAAAATTTCAAGTGCGGATCTCAAATCGTTTTTGAACTACAGCCTTCTAAAGAGCAGCTGCTCTTTAGAAGGTGCAGCTGCTCTTTTATCTTTCAACGCGTTTTTCTCAAAACGACATTTTTCAAATTTGTTGCAGTTCTAACTCGAACACAAATCATCCGATCGACGTGAATATTATTTGAGCATATTTAGTATTTTTTAAATTGTTTTTTTTTTTAATTGTATTTAGTATTTGTTTCTTCATACCAATGAAATCCTCCAGTTTTTCGATTAGATAAAAATTATCAATTTGCCATACAAAAAATCATCGGATTTTTAAGTGTAATTTGGAACGTTTTTTCAAAACTTTGCCATTTTTTACTCACTATTTTGAGTAAATTTTTTTTCACAATCCTGCGTCATTTTACAGGAAATACTAGTTAATATTAGTTTAACGGACTTTTTTCTTTTCTTATCTCTGGCACGCTGACGGCCGCAATGACTGCGCAGTGAGAAAACTTTTTTTTTGAGACTCGGGAGACGGCGTATAAGTCTCTGAAAATTGAATATATTCATACAAAAAAATTACCTTTTATACATAATTTATATACAAATATATCCTCGAAATTTGAAAACATTCGATGCGATACTTTTCCATCAAAAAATTCCCGAAAATCACCTTTTTTGGGCAATCACACTAGTGGTGTCCCTTAAGGAGTTTCGATACCAAAATCGAAATGCTTGTAGACGATTGAAATTCATACCACCGAGGCATTAATTTAGGATGCATTAACTGTCCAAAAATTAATCCGTTTCGCCACATAGTTTCGGTGATTTTGAAGGTTCAAGTTGAGTTTTGTTCGAGTATTATTAATGAACCAAGTGGAGAAACCGCTTAACTTTTTAACACGACATTCCTGACACAAATCGCAGTTTGTTCTGTTTTTCAAATTTAAATCGAAGCATTATTTTATCCCCTACATCCCTATAACTAGTGTTTACACTGAGAAAGAAAAACCATTGATCCAATATCATTGGTGTTATTGAATGAAATTTCGTTGATTCAATTGAGAAATTGTTGGTGTAAATAATCGGATTTATTAGTCCAAACAAAACGCTATTGACTTCAATATTAAATTCATATGACATGATAAATTTGTAAGTTTTTTTTTTCATTCCAAAGATATATCGTTAGCCGAGAACAATGTATTATTGAAGCTATCTAAAAAATTATAGCGAACAAATTATATAGTTTTGAATGCAATTTCTGCAACGAACGGAAAAAGCGTTTCAATTCATAACCTGAATATTGTTGATTCGGGTACACAAGAAAAATTAAATTTCGCTCGTTTCATTCAAATAAAATTTCTATTGAGTTAATATGTTATTTTATTGTTTTCACCATATCCGATATTGATTTTAAGTACATTATTCGTTAAAATGTTAATATTTTATTTTGATTGAAAAATATTAAGCAAATGTCTGAAGTGGTCAAAAAATTATGCGAAAGTAACATTTGTTTCTTGCACATTTGGTTAAAAAATTTCAACTAATCAGTTGAATATCTGATATTCTGTCCATGGATATTCCATTGGATATCTGATATTCTCATCCACTATTATCGTGGATGATCATTCTAATGCTCACTTTTTATTTAAGATTTAAAACAAATTGAAAAACTTACGTCCCATGGCATATTCGTTTCGATGTAGTAAAGAAATAATTAATTCTATTGATCATATTTTTGCACGAAATAAAAAATGTTTGTAGCAACCGCTTAATTATCTCATCCAATACATCTACAGATTGTATATAGAATGATTTCAATAGAATATCCGTTTTTTTAAAGGATAATGTAGAAATTCAGAGAACAGAAGAGCTTTTTCAAATAAATTAATATGTTATTTAAATCAATCACATTTTCCAATATTTTATAGTATTGAAACAATCTCATATATCGGTGGCACTCCTCAGCAGCACATTTATTTGGATCAACCAATATATTTTTTTGATTCAATTGGTTTTTTTCTCAGTGTACCAAGTCCCACGGGTATTACCAAATGGATGAAGGTTCAATGGATGAACCTTCAAAATCCCCCGAAACAATGTGGTGAAACGGATTAATTTTTGGATAGTTAATGTATCCTGCATTAATCTCTCGGTGATATGAATTTCCATCTTCTACAAGCACTTCGATTTTGGTGTCGAAACTCCTTAACTGTCTGTATATAAGAATCAACTATAGCACGATGTTTATTTTATAGGAGTCGTCATAATAAAACATGCTAACATCGAGAACGCAGCTCCGATCTGTACGAAATATTTTGAGCAAGCCGTAGGAAAAGTGATCAACAATGCCAAGGATTGAAAGGGCAACCGCACGATGCGGAATAAAAATACTGTAGCATAAAACTGGCTCGGTACCGTACAATTATATTACTCAAAGCAATATAACTATGAAGTATTGTGAACTCAAAGTATAATATTATATTATAATTATACCGCGCAAATATATCACTTGAGTAATATAGTGCAACTATTAAAGTAATATACCTAATTTCATTTTTTTGTAACCAAGTTTAATTTTTTTTTAAATAAGTTGACAAATATATACTAGGACTTGAAATTGATTGTAGAGTCCATATGTGCTCTCGCTGCGTCAGGGAGTATTATAATGACCGTATGATTCTTCCGTATTATAATGACTGTATCATATGAGTTCCGTATCATTTTTCTGGAAATCGATGCAGTGATTTCGTCTCTGGAGAATTTCGGAATTTTTAAAAATTCTTCGTGGTTCCTCTGGTTTTCTGTAAATTTCAAAACATCGAGCCGAAATGTTGTACTTTAGAACGCGAGAAAACAAGTATGTTTGGTATCGAATGAGGCCTGAACTCGGTCGCATTTTATAGATTTTTAACATTTTTATTTTCATGGATATTTTCATGTTCAATATTTTGAACGTTATCTCGTTATTTTTACCAATCTCCCTAACTTTTCGCACATAAATAGAGTAACACAAAGCAGGGTATGTTCGGATTTAATTTTGGGTCAATTGTGAAGGGGCTTAATATATTAAGGGCGTTTAAATTTTCAATAAAACACCAGCGTGTAACTTTTTTAAAACTTCGGAGGCTTGAATAATTGTTCGCCCATAAGTAAAGCATTACAGAACAAATGAAGTGATTCGATTGGGCATCAATCGGCGGTAAAGTTGAGATTTCGAGTACGTTTGAATTTCTCGAATATTTCTAATTGAAAAGGGGAAAAATAATAATATTTATCTTGTGTGAAAAAATTATATTTATTTTAAACTTCAAAATAATCTTTATTTCATACCAAAGATTCCATATAAAAAAATAATTAAAAAATTTTACTGTACGAAATCAAATTTTCCGAGTTAGACACTCGCACTAATTATTTCCCTCGTTAATTTTATTTCGCTCCCAAAGTTTATGACATTTTAATTTTTCAAACTTTCCATGCAATTAATTCCGTACAAAAATGATTCAGCCACATTGTCGTGATTAATTAAGTCTCATCGAGCGAGCCTCTCGTACAGACCTTTTTCCTTTTTCGTGCCTTTTCCATTCAATTTTTCCGCCATAACCAGGTCGAGCGGGCTAAACTCTCGGATAAATTTGGGTACGTGGCTCGTGGGTAGGTACGAGTTTTGGTCGCCTCTGGAATTCTCTATCTCCGAATTCACCATGCAGATCGCATTGCACGAACGCCCTAGCTTGTACGAATGATTCTTTTCATCGGGAAAACCGCTATTAGGATTCAGAGCAACTTCCTGACTGCAATTCTCGAGAGGGACAGAACGGGCTATGCAAATTCGATGGGAACAGCGCCGCCATCCCTAAAACGTAACGGCGTGTTTCTCGTGGCTTTCCGCAGCGATCCAGACATGAGTCGGGTTTTCGACATTTGTATTATATATGAATACATATATATATATATATATATATATATATATATATATATATATATATATATATATATATATATATATATATATATATATATATGATGGCAAACGAGGGCAAACTGAGGTAGACTATTCGTTTTGGCCTCCGGAGTGACACCGTCGGTACATCTGTCGCCTGATGAAACAAAAGGACCCGAACCAAAATCATATTGCTGAAGGCCTACATCTTTTTATGCTAAAAAAAAAGAAAATCATTTGACATAACGAACTCTTAATGTTTCTTGGCTGTAAGGCATATGGAAAACAGGGAAAACCGGAAAAACTCGAGAAACTTCTTTCCTCCTGGCATAATCAAGGAAAAGTCAGAATTTTGAAAAATTATCCAGTATTTACTTATTGCAAGAATTACGAAAAATGAAACCGGCTTGAAAAAAAACTGAAATGTAAAAAATGAATATTCTTGGATATTTGTAATATTTATTTATATTATTCTTTATTATTTACAAGGTAATTATGCAGTTTGAGGACTTTTCCGAAAAACGACGGAACCTTTTTTTTGTTGCCACGAGCTGCTGTAAGTGGTCATCACTACCCATGTAGAGGTCGCCACGAGTTGCCCAATGTTCCGATCAGGCCAATATTGGGACCATCGTATAAGCCAACAAAAGAGAAATAATATTGGCCCATTACTGTTCCGCTCTAAACTGAAAACTGGTACAATATCGGCCCATCCCTAAAGCCTGTCCTGGCCCATCTTTAAAAACTAATATACAGCCGTGATAGATAAACTAAATTTGCCAATTTAAAAACTGGTAATGCGAAAATACAAGCAATTACGTTGGCCCATTATTGTCCCGTTATAAATTGAGAACCGGCACAATATCGGCCCATTACTAAAGATTATCCTGGCCCATCTTTCAAAACCAATAAACAGCAGTGATAGTTAAACTAAATTTGCCAATCCTGAAGCTGGCAATCCGAAAATACTGGCTATTACATTGGCTCATTATTGTCTCGTTCTAAATTGAAAACCGACACAATATCGGCCCATAGTTAAAACCTATCATGGCCCATGTTTTAAATTCATTAAACAGTCATGATAGATAAACAATATTTGCCAATTTTTAAACTGGTGATGCTGAATTACTGCCAATTACATTGGCCTATTATTGTTCCGTTATAAATTGAGAACTGGCACAATATCAGCCTATTACTAAAACCTATCCGGGCCCATCTGTTGAAACCAATAAACAGCCGTGATAGTTCATCGAAATTTGCCAATTTTAAAACTGGCAATGCTAAAATACTGGCAATTACATTTAATTAATCTAAGCCCTTCATTGTCTAAGTGGGTCAGACCATACCCGTTTTTATTTTATTTAAGCCTTGGGTTATTCATTATCTGTATATTGTGCCAGAATAGGCAAATAACTGGCACGTCATATATTAATCGTCTATATTTTGTAGTTCAGTTTTTGTAATCAAGTCTTGGCCTATTATTGGCATTTGTAAATATCCAACATAAGTAAGTAAAATATGCCAATTTTGAAACCTGTCATATATGCAAATCACAATTTATTTCAAGGTTATTCCATGAAATATGTATCCATAAGTACCAATCTCGGGCCAATCTTGGCCCGATATAGGTTGAATATTTATCACGCACCCAAACAAAACCAAACAAACTCACGGCCCAATATTCTAGATAGATTAACTACTAGATAGACCAACTGTGAAGGCCCATCATAGAGCCAGTGGTCAATTTCTACATAGGCCCTTTAAGAGGGCCCACATACGGCCAAGTGCAATCACCAACATTGCCGCTACAATGAATTAAATCATTGGCCCAATAATTTTTGGCTCTGTTGGCCGATATCGGGCCGTTCTTATCATTTCTACAAAGGTCCCGCATTGGTAAATACTCACGGCCCAATATTCTAGAAAGGCTAACTGTGAAGGCCCCTCCCAGGCCCAACGGTCGATCTCTACATGGGTTTGATATTCCGTCGGAGGAGGCTGGCATTTTCTATTAATTCCATACGTGGAGAATTAATCGAAAATGCCTTCCATTAAATGAAAATGAATTCCATATGGGGTTTTGAAGTTTCCGGAAACGGGTAAAAAAATAGGGCATTTTTTAATATTAAGATAATAATATACAAAGCCGAAGAGAAATCGTGGCCGTCGCCTTCCCCCTGCAGCCGTTGTTTGGGTTTATTTGGGGCCCCAAAAATGATCAACGTAGTAAAATTGTATTTCATTTAAATATATTTAATAGTTACGTTTAGTGTCTTGGGGGCAGGGGGGCTGCCCCTTGCCGCCGACGGGGGGTTGCCCCCCCCCGAACCCCCTGCGTGACCGCATCAGACACCTTCCGCATACAATCCACAAAAACATTTATTTAGGAAGTTATTTTATATTATATTTAGGGGGTATTTAGGAAGGCTTCTTTTATAAATCCCCCCACTCCCCACATCCAATGTAGGTGTTCCGAAAATACGCTATTTTAGAACGTGTTTTCGTGAACTTTGAAACCCTTTACCTTTTTATGGGAGGGTGACCGCCGCGATTTATTTTCGGCATTGCATTTAAAAAGTCGTTTTTTTATAAATGCCCCTACCTCCCACCCCCAATATAGGCGTCAAAATATAAAAAAATACCCTATTTCATCACGTGTTTTTGCGACCTTCAAAACCCCATAACTTATGTAATTAATGGAAAGTGTCAGCCGCCCCCGACGGAATATCACTCAATATAGTGGAATAGACAAGTTCACGGTGAAAAAAAAATTCCGTCGTTTTTTGGTCCTCGAACTGCATAATTGCCATTTACAAAAAAAGTTACATCAGTGCCAAACATTGAAATGTTCAAAATTCAAAAACTAATTTACTCTAAAGCACTGTGCACATTCGATTTTTCGATACGCAACCACACAATTATTATTACAGATAAGTGTTTATATTTAATTGTTATTTATTAGCGCCGATATAAAAAAGATTGTTTATAATAAAGAACGGGTTTTGTATTTGCTGTTAATGTATTTTTTTAAATTTACATCCTTCAAATCCCTTTTTGAAATCAGTTTTTTTTTCAAATTTTATTTTAATATTCAACATTTTCATGTACTTGATCTTTAAAAAAATGATCCCCTTTATTTGGCCCCGATCTCCGTGGAATATTTGCAAAAGCTATGTGGAAAACCTGGAAAAGTCAGGGAATTTCTGAGTCAATAATGCGTAATAACCATGAGTTTGCTCCGCAAACCTTTTTCCTTTTTCAATTGCGTGGTTTTCAAAGCACAGGATCGGTGGGAAAAAATCACGTTGCAAAGTTTCGACCATTTTTCTCTCGGCGTAAATGGCTTTAGTGGCTCCGTAACCCTCCCGTTGGTACATTGAGGCACTAGTAAATGTACGGTAAAAAAAAGCGAGCCCGTATGGAAGTGGCGTGAAGAGCTCAGTGACGCATTCGGAAAGGAGGCATCCAGGAGAAAAGTTCGAAATAGGTCGAAAATCCATGTTTTTTAAGCGAATCGGAGAGGTCGATTTTTTTTTCAGTAGCCCTGAGTAATATGCCCTTTTTTAAATGTAATTTACGGTCTTTATTTACAATGTTTAGCTTTTTTTTTAAACTCTGCATTTTATGTTGTGTCTTCTTATAAATATTCTAATTTCTGAACAAATAATGTTTTCATGGTGTACTAACTTTATTCATGTAAAGCAAAGTCTGGCAAACTTTGATTATAGCAAAGAATTCGCTGTAATTGAAGTTGAAAATCCGCATTTGTTCATAAATTATAAGCAAAATAAAATCGTCGAACTGGCAGGCAGTAAAAAATCAAAGACCCATGAATAAATTCATCGAATAACATTTTTTTGATCAATTTCTCGAAATAATTAAAAATGCATTCATCAAATTAATAAAAAAACTCATTTATAAAATTAATTAAAAATTCCCTCGAGTTTGGAACATGCCACGATTGTACCAGTCGTGTATTGAAGCTGAAACGAATGTCGTATGACAACCCATTTGGCAATTAAGGGGGGATTGTCTTTTTTTTTCGCAAAATTTACCGCTTTTTGGGAATTTTTTTGTGAAGAAAGTATGCAACGGAAAACTTGTGAAACTTGGCATATAGTTTTATTGATCTGTTTACTACATACAAAAAAAATTTTAAACAATTTCATCAAAAAATCCGCCTCCCACCCCCCTCGACGCGCGACGGTCCTTTTTTGATGGTGTGCACGATTTCTCAAAAACCATTCAACCGATTGCCTTCAAATTTGGACAGAATGCTCAGCTGACATCCTTTTATCGTTTGATGAAGCAAAAAAGCAATACGTTTAATAGTTTTTTATTTATAACAAAAAATCGATCAATTTTTTTCGAAAAATCGATACTTCAAGTTCAAAACGTCACCAAATAGTGAATTTTTTTTCCCCTTCATCGAACGATAGCTATATGTGTCTAAAGTAAAATGCTTTTTGGGTTTTTGTTGCAAGATGAACGTGAAGGCTGTAATTGTGCACACCATCAAAAAAGGACCATCGCGCGTCGAGGGGGGTGGGAGGCGGATTTTTTGATGAAATTGTTTAAAAAATTTTTTGTATGTAGCAAACAGATCAATAAAACTATATGCCAAGTTTCACAAGTTTTCCGTTGTATACTTTCTTCACAAAAAAATTCCCAAAAAGCGGTAAATTTTGCGAAAAAAAAGACAATCCCCCCTTAAGCACAAAAGTGAAAGCGATAGTACATTCATTTTTTTTAATAACAAAATACGTAGCATTATTTTTTGCGGATTAGGACGAGCCAAAAAGTAGGAGGCGTATTGGAGAAGTTTCCATCGATAAAGAAATTTTCCATAAATCCATCATAATATTTTTACGATCGGCCTGTACGGAGTAAAAAAGTTTAACACTCTCGTATCTGAATATTTATGGCGAAAGATTATTCAGAGTATGCCGATCGTTACGGAGTCGATCGCGCTACCAAAACGTGTCCAACTCTAGATTGATCGTCCCAACGGAGCACTCCGAAAGGACATTATACCCGATATCGTGTATTCGATATGGATTTACCGTAGTATAATATAATCGATCGACAATTTCGTCGAACGTAATCGAGAACCAAAGACGATCAGTTGGGTGCATATATATATATATATATATGGCAATACGTCGTACGTAATTATACGATGTTGTACCTTCCCGTGCAGACTATTAATATTAATGACGTTGTGTGTTCGAGGCTCATGTGCATGTAGCTTAAAATTGAATTATTTGTGATTGAATAATCAACTAGAAGCGACGTGGTCGACTGTACCACGATTATCGAAGTGGATCATCACATTTGTGTTATTACCGGATCATTATCAAATCAACCATACCGATATCGGTATTTGTACAAATATATATATATATATATATATATATATATATATATATATATATATATATATATATATATATATATATGTGTATATATAAAAATTGACATTTCCGGTAGGTCTGCGAAATGAATTCAACAGGAAGAGGATCAATGTCTTTCAATCAACATTTACATTTGCAAGCCTTTTGGCTTGCCATTGTTATCAATGTAGTTGATTAAACAATTGATGTCTTATTTGTGAAAAGACAAAAATTAATCATTGAATTGATTAATTTAATGTCTCATTTGGGTGAGTTCGACTAAAAAGTCGATCTCACCCAAATGGGACGTTATGTTTCAGATATGCTCGTTAATGAACGATCGTAACATTTTCGTGGTTCCAATGTTCCCATTATCATTTTGTCAATTATGAAAGTTAATTGTTTTTTTGGCAAGTATCATTTTTCCCCCAATTATTCCAATTAATTACCGTTTTGTCAATTATGTCAATTAATTGTCTTCTCGTTGATGATGTCAATTAATTGTCGTTGTGTCATTTATGTCAATCAGATTTGTTTTGCGAATTATGTCAATTAATTGTCATTTGGTCAGTTATGTCATTTAATAGGCGTCTTTTTGATTATGTAAATGAATTGTCGTTTTGTCTGTTAGTACACTTTTTTCGTCAATTATGCCGTTTATGTCGTTTTATCAATTATGTCAATTAATACATTTTTGTCAATTTCGTCAAATATCGGTCGTTTTATCAATGATGTAAATTAATTGTCGTTTCGTCTATTATTTTAATCTATTGTCGTTTTGTCAGTTATGTAGTTAGTTGTTGTCCGTCAATTAATACATTTTTTGTCCATTATGTCAATTGATTGGCACTCTATCGATTTTATCAATTAATACATTGTTTGTCAATTATGTCAACTGAAAGTCGTTTTATGAGCTATCCCAATTTTTTTCGTTTTATCAATTAAGACAATTAGGTGTAGTTTTGTCGATTATGTCGAGTCATTATCCTTTCTTCAATTCTGTTAGTCAATTATCACAACAGTCAATTAGGTCAGAGAGTTGTTATAATTGTCAATTATGTCAGTTAATTGTTATAATTGTCAATTATATCAAATAATTGTCATAATTGTTAATTATGCCAGTAAATTGTTATACTTCGCAATTATGTCAGTAAATGGTCATGATTATCAAACATGTCAGTAAATTGTCATAGTAGTCAATAATGTCCGTAAATTGCCATAATTGTCAATTATGTCCGTAAATTGTCATAACTGTCAATTATGTCAGTAAATTGTCATAACTGACAATTATGTCAGTAAATTGTCATAACTGACAATTATGTCAGTAAATTGTCATAGTTGTCAATTATGTCAGTAAATTGTCATAATTGACAACTATGCCAGTGAATTGTCATAATTGTCAATTATGTCCGTAAATTGTCATAATTGTAAATTATGTCCGTAAATTAACATAACTGTCAATTATCTCAGTAAATTTTTATAATTGTCAATTATGTCAGTAAATGGTCATAACTGTCGATTATGTCAGTAAATGGTCATAACTGTCGATTACGTCAGTAAATTTTCATAAATGACAATTATGTCAGTGAATTGTCATAACTATCAATTATGTCAGTAAATTGTCATAATTGACAATTATGTCAGTAAATTGTCATAACTGTCAATTATGTCGTTTATGTCGTTTTATCAATTATGTCAATTAATACATTTTTTGTCAATTTCGTCAAGTATCAGTCGTTTTATCAATGATGTAAATTAATTGTCGTTTCGTCAATTATTATAATCTATTGTCGTTTTGTCAGTTATGTAGTTAGTTGTTGTCCGTCAATTAATACATTGTTTGTCAATTATGTCAATTGAAACTCGTTTTATGAACTATCCCAATTTTTCTCGTTTTATCAATTAAGCCAATTAGTTGTTGTTTTGTCAATTATGTCAATTCATTATCCTTTCTTCAATTATGTTAGTCAATTATCATAACCGTCAATTATGTCAGTTAATTGTTATAATTGTCAATTATGTCAGTTAATTGTTATAATTGTCAATTATGTCAGTTAATTGTTATAATTGTTAATTATATTAGATAATTGTCAATTAAACCAGTAAATTTTCATACTCGTCAATTATGTCAGTAAATTGTCATGATTGTCAATTATGTCCGTAAATTGTCATAATTGTCAATTATGTCCGTAAATTGTCATAACTGTCAATTGTGTCAGTAAATTGTCATAACTGACAATTATGTCAGTTAATTTTCATAATTGACAATTATGTCAGTGAGTTGTCATAACGGTCAATTACGTCAGTAAATTGTCATAATTGACAATTATGCCAGTAAATCGTCATAATTGACAATTATGCCAGTAAATTGTCATAACTGTCAATTATGTCAATAAATTGTCATAATTGAATAAATGCAAAATGAAACCGAAGCACTCACGCAAATTGTCAGTGTACGCAAGTGGGCACATTGACGCCACGAAAGTGTTACGGATCGTTCGGCAATCTTTGATACCTTGATCCAACGATGAATCAAGCTGTCCTTTGTCGTTGATTCACATTGAAACGATGGAGCAACGGAGTGGCTGAGGTGAGGCTCGTACTCGAGCTCGCGGAGCCCATCCACAGTTATATACGCAGTGTACATTATTATACAAGGGACGTTCATAGAGGTAGGATACGTGAGCACGAGGAACGGCCTCCTCGAATAGGTACCGGCGAGTTAATGTTAATTGCTTCGAGACGCGACTACGCCAGAGGCGTCCGGAATGAGATCTATTGCTCTGGACGTAACAACGCCCTCTGTGTTACTATCCCGGTACATTCGGCACGCAAACTCACGGGGTGCAGTTATTACAACCGGTGCATCAGCCTCCGCACACAATTGTGGAATTAAACGAACAAGACGGCGCGAACTCTCGGGACGAAATATTACGGAGGACAAATCGACGTTGTAGGAAATATCTGAAAATTTGCATTATTCAAAGTAAAAAAGTACCATACTGTTCTGGGGGATATTACGATATCTGTGGGCCCCTAATTCTGACCACGCAGCCTTCATATTTGACCCACAATAAGACTTTTTTCAAGAGTGGTAAACATCGACATTCGACCCTTAAGGGGGTGAAACAGGAGTTTTTAAGTTTGAGTTTGTTTGGATGTGTTTTTTAATGATCACAGATGTGTGGCATACGCAGTTAAGGGGTTAAGACGGGATATACATTTACAACTATCGAAAAATCGATTTCTTTTTTTTTCTTTCTGTAAAAAAGATAGGACTATGTATGTAGAATGTTTTCCTAAAGTTTCAAAGAGAAATTCGAAAAACTTCAAAGGTTACAGCCCGTCAACGCTGTAAAAATTGGAAAAAAAACTTCTTTTTAAATTCACATTTTACAGAAATGTTGCGTGAATTTTTTTTTGTAAATGCGTGCCATTTTCTTAAATTGAAATTTTCTTCATTTTAATTACCGTCACATAGAAACTATACATGTTATAACTGAAAAATGTTTGAACTCTTTTGCAAAACAAAGTCCATGGGAAGCTAGACTGCACGCCGATTCGCAACTCCGGCGGCGACCATGCTGTAACACTCTGCCACAGATCCGTCATTTTGATGATGAATTAATTAAAAAAAATTGTTTTGTACACTTAAATATACTATTAAGCTATACCTAAAGTTTGATAATTGTAGGATAATTATTTCTTAGTTTAAAAAATCCCTCAATATTGCTTATTTTTTTCCTGTCTAAATGTATATCCCGCCTTAAAAGTACTACTTGACTGTCTACACGCGCCGGACAGCGAGGAAAATATGGTATAGTGTTCTATATAAAATAAATTCAGTAAGTTTCAAGTAAAGCTAGTAAAAAAATAGGTTTTTTTTCTGTGAAAAACTTCGACACTCCCGTTCAACCCTCTTAAAGGTTATATTTTGGAAATTGCTGAAATACATGTTTAATTATTTGTATTGGAGTGTATTTATGTCAAGTTTCAAGCAAATCTGACCAAAAAATATGTTGTCTTATATAAACTTTAAAAACCCCTGTTGCACCTCCTTAAGGGTCGAATTTCCACTTTTAGCACTCTTTAATAGAGTCTTATTTTGGGTCAAATATGAAGACTGCGTGGTTAGAATTAGGGGCCACAGATATCGTAATACTGCCCTGTTCTGCACTTTGGTCGAGAAGTGGGACGTCTCATGGAGATTTTTTTTTTAATTTTAAAATCAATTCAAATAAAGTTAAATCCGGGAAAGTTGAACATTCAATCTCATTATTTTACGACGCTTGCAAAGTTTTTCCTGCCGTTTTCTCCAGTCGTGACTTCCTCGCGGAAGAAGCTTTGGCAGTTCGAGAAAATATAACGAGGAAGCAACGCGCAAGTTTTTAATTTGCACGGTTTTTTTCTTCTTTGTAACCATTCCTGCGTTTGTATTTGTCATTCTTTTCGTGGACGATGTCATGTTCGATATAACTTGCGTAAATTGATAACGATTGAGACAGAACATGAGCCACGTTAAAAGTGTTGTTGCAAAATATTCATAAACAATGAATATTTTTATCAATTGTACATTTCTATTTATTAATTGTACATTTTTATTTATCAATTGTACATTTTTATTTATTAATTGTACATTTTTATTTATTAATTGTACATTTTTATTTATCAATTGTACATGTTTATTTATCAATTGTACATTTTTATTTATTAATTGTCCATTTTTATTTATCAATCAATAGTTTTATCAATTCAACAAAATGACGTCGATGCTGCATGGTCAATCGTTGTAGGTGGTTCTGGCAACTGGGGCGATTTGAAATGAGAAATAATAAAATGTACTTTCAGTGTAATAATCAAATTTTCGTATAACTGTATACTTTTCGAAAATTTTGAAATCTGCAAAAATGGCAAGCTGTAGAAAAAAAACCTTTGATTTTCGACCAAAAAAACAACTCTAATAATTTGTTATAGTCAAATGGATAAACATATGAAAAAATCATCCTGTCATACGAACTAAAATGTTGTAAATTATGCTCTGTCCGAATTTGCAATGAAGCGGACCAATATATTTTGAGATGCGCCTTACACCGTTTTATAAAAGCTAATTTCGAGAAAAAGGCAATAGAAAAAAACAAATCGTTACGGGGCGGTTGGTCATAAATCGGTCAATTTTTGGAATTTTTACGAAATCTCAATTTCAAATAAAAAATCGTGAGCTATAAAACTACAATAAAATAAATCGTATTTGTGAAATTTCAAGTTTATGCGGGCCCCTTAAGAGTCGTTACGGGGGTGTGCACTCAAAGGGTTGAGGGTTGGTGGAAAACTTCTCCAACTTCGAATAAAAATCCACAAGAGTCGAGATAAGAAAATATTGATCCCCTCGATTTATGCACTTTCCTATATTCGCACGAAAAGACTTTCCAGCGCTGCCTTATCAACCTTTTATTTTCTCTCGCAACTCTTCAACCTTCTCATCTTGCCATATATCGATATCATTTTCGTGACTTCACTTGTCCCTCTTTCCCGCTCGGTCGTATAGACCTTTTGTCTCCCGAGTGATTCCACTCGTCCGTACCCTCGACGCGTCTCTCCGGACCGGATGTGAATTGTTTGGCAAAAGCCGTCGACGAGTGAAGAAATAGGGAAAAATTGATGCGAAAGATAAGAGCGGAGAAAACGGTTGTTCGATCGATTCTCGCACGGCTAGCGGAGACCTCGAAACTTTCGTGCACCTCAAGGCTTCGAGTGAATTTTCCACCGGGACAAACAGAAACTCGTCGTCGTCTCTTCCTCTTTCTCAGGGCCGAAATGAAGCTGCTGGCGGAAGCCGGCAAACAACTGAGAGTTCGAACTTCATTTCCGGTACTTCTTTATCCGTCGATGCAACATATTTCGTTTCGCAGATGGACGAAAAATATCTATAGACGATATACAATTCTCATATACAGGGTGTCCCTCTTCTCGCTGCCACCCGAAATAATTCGGTAATTATCAAAGTCACAAGAAAATGTTCCAGACAAAAGTTGTACGGTGTTAAGGGAGCCGTCAAATGCGACCAATTTTTTTTATTTCGATGGAGGCGCTGACGCACAGTGAAGGTCACCGCCACTTTTTTAAATGGAATGGTACATTTCTTTTCAACCATCTTGTGGAGCACCTCAAGCCGCATAAAAAACATTAGGGGGTCAAAGTCGTTCAAGGTCATTCAAGGTCACCAATTAAAATGAAATACAAATCTCAATACCTCGAATCACTACCAAATATTTGGTAGTGATCCGAGATATTTAGATTTGTATTTCATTTTAATTGGTGACCTTGAATTTGGGTCAAAAGTCGTTCAAGGTCATTCAAGGTCACCAATTAAAATGAACTACAAATCTAAATATCTCGGATCACTACCAAATATTTGGTAGTGATGCGAGATATTTAGATTTGTATTTCATTTTAATTGGTGACCTTGAATGACCTTGAACGATTTTGACCGGCCTTGAATGACCTTGAACGACTTTGACAAGCCGCATAAAGACATTAGGAGGTCAAAGTCATTCAAGGTCATTCAAGGTCACCTATTAGAATGAAATACTATTTGTATTTCATTTTATATGTAAATATCTAAATATTTTTTATGCCGTTTGAGGTGCTCCACAAGATGGTTGAAAAAAATGTACCATTCCACTTTAAAAAGTGAAGGTGAGCTTCACTATGCGGCAGCGCCTCACCCGAAATTAAAAAAACTTGTCGCTTTTGATGGCGCCCTTCACACCGTACAACTTTTGTCTGGAACATTTTTCTGTGACGTCGATAATTACCGAGTTTGTTTGGGTGGCAGAGATAAGAGGGACACCCTGTATATATTTGAAGGGTAGACCGAAACGTGACGATTAAAAGGAAAATTTAGATGCCTCGTATTAATACCTATCCGAATCACCCGCATGTACGTTCTACGATCTTTTCTACTTTTCGAGAGAGAACCATTTTTAAATTTGTTTCACTTGTCATATCTTTATAAAGTGCACTGTTGAGCAATAA
>OY723388.1:24017663-24047663 GCA_963210295.1 Ophion ellenae
ATACACACACACCCGCACGCAGGCACACACACACACACACACACATGCGTGTAATATTGTTCGTAACGCTGGAAAAATGTGCACGGGGTTAACGAGTGCCTGGACGGAAGAGAAAGCATCCGCACATGAGGAGAGACCCTCAAAAAAAGTTCAGTTCTCATTCAACTGCTTCCGTAGTTCATATTTTTTTTCTCACCCGGAGTCAGAACAGCGGCAATGGTAAAAGCTTCGACGACTGCCAAATTAATTATACGCCTCTCTCTCTCTCTCTCTCTCTCTCTCTCTCTCTCTCTCTCTCTCTCTCTCCCTCTCTCTCTCTCTCTCTCTCTCTCTCTCTCTCTCTCTCTCCCCCCCCCCCCCCCCTCGCCCCTCTCTCTCCCCCCTTAATGTCCTATTGCTACTCTCCTAATTCTTCATCTCGTTTCCCCCTGCAGACCCCTTCTCGTCCTGTCTCCATATCTGTGTAGCTGAACTAATTAAAATTCACCTCGGCGAAGGAGGGGAAGAGACAGAGGGCGAGATAGAGTTACGAACTGTGGCAAATACACACACACATACAGCGAAGCGATCTGGGCGCTCTTCCGCAACTTTCCCGTCTCAATTACATGCGTATGCTTGCACGACACGAGTTATTGAAAAATCGGGCGATCACAATGAAAATATAATTAGCTTGTGGTCCGAAAATATAATTGAATGGTTTTTTTTTAATCGAAGGGAAAAAATATATATATACTGGGTTTGTATGCAAATTCTGCATTGGTTTTTTTTCACAAAGTTTCCTTAAAATTTAAGGATGACAAGAAGACTGTTCTAGATAAAACAACCGAGAGTATATTTAAAAAATCGGGTAAAAAAAGTTGTTTGTAGAACAACTTTTTAGCAGATGATTTTTATCTCGAAAATCGTGGGACCTCTACTGAACTGAAATTCCAGCATATACTCTATTAGGACATGCTCTAACCTATCGACAGTTGCAGGATTATCCACTCATAACAAGACACTCTGTATGTACCGGGTGTCCCATTTTAATCTGACACTTGATTTATCTTTAAAAAATACTGCTCCGATGAAGTATTGAGTATAACAAAACTTTTAAGGTTCAAAGGGAGACGGTGAAGAAAATCTTTTTTGGTCCCAAATTCAAAATGGCGACGTTAAGATGGCCGACATGTGTTTTTAAAAATGGGATCATGAATTTCTTTCACCATCAAATTTGTCAGGCCAAAACTAATAACTTTCGTAGGAAAAGTTTTTTGACAACGTTCATAATTTTCAGGTTAGAATACCATTTTTCAGCCGAAGTGATGAGCCGCAAACGCAAACAAACCCAAACAAATTTACACCCACACACACACACGCACCTCCTCGTGCTACATTCTGGATAGCGCTAAAATAGTAAAAAATGGTATTCTAACCTAAAAATTATGCGCGTTATCAAAAAACTTTTCCTACCAAAGTTATCCATTTGGACCTGATAAATGTTTTGGTGAAAAAATTTTTGGTCTCATTTGACAAAACCATTTCGGCCATCTTAACGTTCGCATTTTGAATTTTGGACAAAAAAAATGTTTTTGTACGTCTCCCTTGAACCCGAAAAGTATTATTATTCTCAATACTTATTCAGAGCAGTATTTTTCAAGATGAATCAGGTATAAGATTAAAATGGGACACCTTGTATATGTATATATTAGTGCAAATGATAAATAAATAAATGAATATATATATGATATATATGATATATATATATATATATATATATATATATATATATATATACACGGAAAGAGAAAAAGAAAGAGTTGGGTTTCCGGATACCTGAGGGTATCGGCAAAAAACCGCCCGTCACTTTCATCTAACGACCCGTCATCGAGTCACGTCACGCGTATATACACATGTTACGTATAAACTGAAGCTGATACTGTTCCCGTGTCGTAGCATGACGGATTGAAAAACTCATGCCCTGAGAGTACTTTTCCCCTATCTCTCAAGCACCGTTCGAGCACTAGCGAGTACGCATACATGATGGAAAATGAATTTTCCGAAATAAACGATCGGACACACTGCGGCACTCCGTAACGTCAGCTGCACAGGACACTCCCGTTCCGTTATAATCTCACTTTGTTCGGACTAATTTTCATCGTAACGAATAAGCAATAATGAACTTCTCGTGGACTCGTGAAAACTATACGAGCAACATCGAACATCAATTATCACGTACGGACAATGGTGCTTGTATGCTGCGAGAGTGTCATCGATCAAACTATGGTAGTATATTGACCCTGCTGTGTGGACTATGGTCCGGGTAAATATATATCCTCTTCCTCTTATGGCCTCTTGTCAATATATATTTTTTATATTGTTTGTGTGTGTGTATATGCGTGTGGTGTCATATTATTTTGGGGTACAGAGTAAATACTTACAAGGAACATCACTCAAGTATCCGCCGTCGATTTGGTAGAAATTCATTTTTATGATAAAGCATTGAAAACTATTGGACACGTATTTTTTTATCTGCAGAAAAACGGTTTTAAGGGGGGGAAACCACTTTCCTCGAAGAAATGCGTTTCGGGGGGAGGGGGGGGGGTGCAGTTTCATCCACAAGCAGTCCACCGGTCTGAATTAAATGAAAACCATTTTTCTAATGTTCAGAAATGAATAATCCACTGTAGAGTAATTGAAAAAGGACACCGAGGGCTGACACACCTTTCTTTGAGGGGTCGTGTCCCCCCTTAAAAACGTTTTTCCGCAGATTAAAAAAAATACGTGTCTAAGAGTTTTCAATGCTTTATCACATATATTAGTTTCAATAAAATCGAAGGCGGACACTTAAGTGATGTTCCTTCCTAGTAGTCAAAATAGCAGCTTTTTAGTATCAGACCAATCACGTCTTTTTTGATACGCTAAACTATAATTCAAAGTCGAAAAAAATTGTTTATTTTCTGCCTCTGAAGTACTGTCATCCCTTAAAGTATTATTTTAGCAGAGGACCGTATTTTGTGGGCGCGTAAGCGGGGCCCTTCCGAATGATTAGTAAATGACGGTGGTGCTTGATAAAAATGAGTTACAATCCACTATTATACCCAATGAGAAACTGCAATAATAAATTTCGCATAAATTTTGTAGATTCAGACATTCGTAAGTTTTCTCTGAAAAAACGTGGTTACGAAAATTCTTCTGCTAGTCACATTTATCTAAGTTTTATCATTGATATTTTCTTTAAGGGGTTCCCCCACTTGCGATTTTGAAAAAATCGATTTTTTTTATTGCATTTTTTTGAATTATAAGTATCTGAGAATATGTCGTGAAAATTTCAAGTCGATCCGAACAAAATTGACTGAGATATGAGCGTTGGAAGAGAAGAATCCGCGTTGAAAGAGCGTTGAAAGAGAAACTTCAAACGCGTTTTTCTCAAAATGGCATTTCTGAAGTCGGTGACCAAGATTACTCGAACACTAATGAACCGATCTTCTTGACATTTTGCAGGCTTATTTAATACATAAAAATGTAGTCTTTAGTCGTTCGATTTTTCTTTTTCGAAAAAAATGGCCGTTTTATAGCCAAAAACGGCGGTTTTTTTTTCGTTAAAATCGAACCATTAACTTTGACTGTCCGCCATTTTGTGAAAAATTAATATTTTTTAAAATCCTTCGATTAAAGACTAGTTTATACTTATATTTGACTAAATACATCCGCATTTTTTTTTCAGATGATCCACTTCGCCGCAATGTTGGTCACCGCAAACCGTGTATATAAAATCATTATTTCATTGACGGCCATTTGCCACTAAACAAAGTAATATTTTTCAATAAAAAAATTACTGAAAGTTCTTCACGATGTGTTCTTCAAGATGGTATATTGATCGATTAAAAAAGTTTTGTAGTTTTCTTTAAAAAAATTCATGAAAAAGGCCTTTTTTGTGCTACAAGTGGGGGTAACGCCTTAAGCATTGGGTGATCTGTTCCTATTGTCGTTACTAAATCTCAAGAAATTTCCACATGCCCAGAGCAGTTTATATGACACGTCTAGTTATTTATATATAGATTACTGGATGGAGATGTAGCCAGCAGTCGTCTCGATTAAGAGCCGTAAAAATTGAACGATTTTTACAGTCGCAATTATCTGTTCAAAGTTCGGTAACAGGGGTTGATGTTTTTTGGGTATATTGGGATGTACTTTTACTTTATTGTAGACAACAATCAGTTAATTGTTAAATATTCGGGATCGTGCAAGGACTACCTTGAGGCATTGTTATGTGCGTGAAATTTCAAAAATATATTTTTTAAAATATACATTTTCATAGCCTAGGATCTTAACTTCAATTTGCACTGGAGATTTTGCAAAATTCCCAAAAATTTGCTGGGTTATGACGATTTTCGTGAAGGTTCAGATCACCCATCGCGCTACGGCGACACGCCCCGTTGGGATTTACCATTTTTTCTTTCGCGTTTGTCTCGAACACTTTGTTTTATGAGACGGTGTAAGTCATATCTCAAAATCTATTCGGCAGATTCAGAGCAAATTTAGACATGGTTTATGAAGCATGGTTTCTGACTTTTTCTACAGTACGACCGGATGATTTTCCGATACGTTTATCCATTTATTAATAACAAATAATTAAAGTTGCTTTTTTTCTTCAAAATCCAAATTTTTTTTACAGCTTGCTGTTTTCGTAATTTCCCCAAATTCAAAAAAGTATTCGCAATGTTTCATTACTATATTAAAAGTACATTTCTTATTTTTCCTTCCAGTTCACCCTAGTTGCCCCAACCACCTCTCGGCCATGTAGCAACGCCGCACTTTTAATCACAACTCCATTGTTTATCAATATTTTTTAATAAAAAAAACTTAAACTTGCCATAATTATTGTAATAACCGAGTGACTCCCCGTCCAGTTATCGGACGAATAAGCGTACCATATTCGTCCGGATACCGGCTCAGTTCACGCCGTATTTCCAGTAGGCGTACATATTATCACGATTCGTGTCAGCTAGTATCCGGACGAATAACATATATATATATATATATATATATATATATATATATATGTATAATCGTCCGGATAGAATGTGTTAAATTGTAAAACAAAATATCCGGACGAATAGTTTACACGTATTCGTCCGAATAAAATCTTTATAAATTTGTTTGTGTTTGTTTGGTTTGAGTCGGTTGGGTTTATTTGGGTATGTTTGTTTGGGTTTGCTTGCTTGGGGCGTTGTACAGCGTGTACAGCGTGAACTGAGCCGCTATCCGAACGAATACCATACGCTTATTCGTCCGATAACCAGACGGCTAGCTGCAGCGTTGTAATAATCGTGTCTAAAATCCCGACCTCGTCATCTCAATAATCTCATCGGAAAAAAGGCCATAGCCGGCTAAGTAGGGGTGAGCGGCCCCCTCGCGCATTCGTTCCAAATTTCGGCCAAAAGTTGCGTCTGATGGGTTACAAGCTCACGCCAAATTTCAACCATGTAGCTGCACTAGTAACAAAGATAAAAATACAACTAGTATTTTTGGAGAAGATTTTTTTTCTCAGGATCTACTGGATCGATTTTCATGAAAAAAAATATATGTTGTAAATATATTCAAGGCGATTCACAGAAAAAATCAAGAACCCAATTCCACGAACGGAACTAACCGAAAAAAAATATTTTAGTTTTCGTGATTTTTTTTCGGTCACTCGCTCACGAGATACAATTACCAGTTTTTTTTAAATTAGACAATCGGACCTATTTCTACAATATATAATTTTTCAAAGTCGATCGAAGAGGTGGAGCATAGTTATAAAAATTAAAATACAATTTTTTGCACATTTTATCTAAATTTTATTAAGATTTCTTACAATATAATTATACTTTCAATCTATTTTTGGTGCTGTTTCATTTACGTTAGTAGCCGACGAAGATTTTCACTGTCTCCCTTAATCATCGTCGCTATCATCATTGATGATGGCAGTTGTATTCTTTTTTGCGAACAATTTACTCAAAATCGCAGCTGGTCGTAACATCTTGGAAACTTGGAAATCGTTGAAAACCTCGAGAAAAGCTTCTTGCGTCTTCGGCGGATTGTACTTTCTTTTTAATACCTTTGACTTTATGTACGAGTTTGTAACACACGACACACTTGGGATGTTTTGTATCACTGGATGACATTTTATCAAACGTAGTATGTACCAACAGAAGACGAATATATACAGAAAAAACAAATATCCTGGATCACGAGTTTCGTGATCCAGGATATTTGTTTTTTCTGTACTTCAATGGTAAACAAACAATTTTTTAAATCACAGTGAACGATGTATTTATCGCTGAATTAAACCCAATTACACCGGACTGGCTGAGTGACTGGAACAATAAGACGGACGATATACTTCGATATTTGACACAGCGGAAAATAAGGTTGAGTTTGTTGCAGCGTTTGAATCATGGAGACTAGAGTAAGGGAGTGGACACAGGATAGGAGAATACGTAGTACCAGCGTACTGGAAATCTGTTCGTTCAATAGTTCTATGTTCTGCCACTAGCGTCGCAAAGATCGGTAACATCCACCAATAGCAGTATATTATCGTTCAGCGCTTGCGCAGCACAAAGCTCTTTCCCATTTCCATCATGGCCCCCTGTCATAATCGTAATTTATAAAGTGTCAAAAATCTCTTTAGACTTGGTGAATTTCTTTATTCAACGCTGCCTTCAATAAGCAAGATAAATCATTCATTTTATTCTTATGTATATATGGAAATAAGTAAGGATTTATTAAACGAAGTAAAACTTAGAATTTGGAACAAAAATGAATACAAGATGCTTTTGAAATATGCGGCACACGTCCACTTCTAAAGCACGCTGTGTCAGTCTCCATGATTTGAATATTTGTAGATTTGTGACGTGAACCGCTTGGTAACAACACAAGGAAACTGTGCTGTGCTCGATAATAACTGAACGGAAAATTTTTTTGTAGTTGTCATGACATCCAAAACAAGAAGAATGTGCAAAAACAGTGTATTTTTTTTTAACTATGCTCCATCGCCTCGATCGACTTGGAAAAATTATATGTTGTAGAAAGAGGTCCGATAGTCTAATAAAAAAAAAAACTGGTAATTGTATCTCGTGAGCGAGTGACCGAAAAAAAATCACGAAAACTAAAATATTTTTTTTCGGTTAGTTCCGTTCGTGGGATTGGGTTCTTGATTTTTGCTGTGAATTGCCTTGAATATATTTACAACATATATTTTTTTCATGAAAATCGGTTCAATAGATCCTGAGAAAAAACTCTTCTCCAAAAATACTAGTTGTATTTTTATCTTTGTTCCTAGTGCAGCTACATGGTTGAAATTTGGCATGAGTTTGTAACTCATCAGACGCAACTTTTGGCCAAAATTTGGAACGAATACGCGAGGGGGCCGCTCACCCCTACTTAGCCGGCTATGGCCTTTTGAAAGTCGACCTGTTTTTCAGGCCCCCATCTGATGAAGACCCGCAGGCTGTACAAGCTGTCATAAAAAATACCCGTCCTCCATCGCAGCGATTGCAATGATTTTCCCAAAGTTTCGATTTGCACACATCATCATCAGATGTTTTTTTCTCACGGACGGCCGGCTCCGTCTTGCAATGTTTTGAAGAATGGTCTCAAGTGACTTGAGGAAAAAGAATGTAAGGGAAAAGTTGAAGAGAAGACTGGGAATCGTGCCTTCATCCCGTGCAATTGACGAACTTGCCCGGCGTGCAGTGTACAAAAACAGGGTAGAGCGTAAAATAGATCAGACAGCAATATATATATATATATATATATATATATATATATATATGCTTTCGTACGATGAAACTTTCTCTGTGTTTATGTGTGTGTACATACACGTCAAACACATACGCACGCAGAATTCCATCCTACGTAGACACACCGGAAGTGTAACAATGTCGATCCATCCGGTCGTCTTCTGCTCCGTTTTGTACATACATGCAGTATATATATTTGTGGTAACTTTTGTTCAACGTTTGACCTCAAGGTTCTTCCACCCTTCTTGATCTTCCTCTCTCTCTCTCTCTCTCTCTCTCTCTCTCTCTCTCTCTCTCTCTCTCTCTCTCTCTCTCTCTCTCTTATGGGTTCTAGGATCAGATTACCGAAGGTTGGTAGCGCGTTGCCGGCTCCAGCAGCACCAAGCACGCAATATAGAATAGACGACGAGGAGCAACGAGAGTTTCCGTTGCACTGAGAATTGGTGTCGTAAAGGGAATTGAGCGGGCATGGGAACAAGAATGTGTGGGCCATTCCATGCTGACTCAATCAACGACCGACCCCAAGCCGACCTTTTTTTCGGCTTATTATTCCTATGAATCCGAAAGTCAACAATTTTCATTTTTAACTTTTAGAGGTGGAACATGAGAGATGAAAATGAGAAACTTAGACATTTTTCGGCATCAGTTTATTTTTTTACGAAAATCGCGTCGTGAGAAAGTTGATTTTTCGAAATCTGCTTATTGGAGTCTTTTTCTGATCATTTATAAGTCGTTGAAATAAAAATGGAGGGTTCAAAGACTTTTTCTGATAATTCATACTCGCCTCAAATATAAAGTGATCCGCTGATATTCGTGAAATTGAATACGAACGTACCTTGTATAATGTTGTACTCTTGTGCAAAACTTTATCCCGATATTTTTACTTTTACGGGGGGACACCACTGTGGTGGATGAAAAAATCGATTTTTTTCGTATCTTAGAGTATACGTTAGGGTGGCCCAAATTTGAACTCTATTTTTTTTCCTTCTCTCATTATCCAATAATCTAATTTAGAAAAAAAAATGGTGGAAATTCAAATTTTCGTTAAAAAATAGATTTTTTTCGTTCCCTTCTCACCCATCAATTCAACGCGGTATAATTAAAAAATAAGACTCGCGAAAGCTCTACCCGGCCAATGAATAATAAAGAGGTCGCTCAAGGTTTTCGGAATTCAGAATTTCGGCCGAAAAATAAATTTCGCATGCACTATAAGTTTCTTGTAGGATAAAAACAAAATAGACAGCGACGTGTTACATTTTCCGGATAATTTACTATAATAATTTGTAACAAACACCAATGAGTCGATTTTTTTCTAACGAAGATAATTGGATGGTGAGAAAATGGAAAAAAAATAGAGCTTAAATTTGGGCCATCCTCGTATACGTATTCAAGATTATGTGAAAAAAAATTTAAGTGAAAATATTGAAAATGGACTTAGTTATAAAAGATTTGGTGAGAGCAGATAATGCAACGATTTACGTGTATTAAAACTTTCAATCGCGTTTTTCTCGAAACGACTTTGCTCGACCTGGCCGGAATCATAACTCTAGCTATAATTGTCCGATTTTCAATTTGAAAAACCACAATTTCCGTAATTGCAGTAGCTATCGTTGTACGCAGCTGTTTTTCGTTGTTGTTGAAATTTAGTATTTTTTAAGCCAATGAATATTAGTAAAAATTTCGCCGAAATTATACTTTTTTTTAACACTCGCTATTTTATGAATTTTTTGTTGTAAAAAACGGCTACGTATAACGACAACTACATTTATATACATATAGATTTATAGAGAAGAACTTTTTTATTTTGATTTTTCAGACCAGCCATTGTCGAGTTATCGATCCGGCCGTTGAACCACATTTTTTTATACAAAGGCCTTTTTATACAAAGGCTCTATTATACGTCAATAACATTGTTAATTTTAACTTTTTTCATAAAAATTTACACGAAATAAGTTTAATGTATGCTTAATAAAATACCTTGCTTTCCAAATCCCAAATAAATAATCTAGTAGACAACCAAAATTCGGAAAAATGACCTCTTTTCGCCCCCCCCCTCCCCCCCCCCCCCAAGGGGGGTCCTTCCTACCAATAGTTACAGCATGGAAACCATATATCTGAAAACTTAAACTCCCTCAATATCTAGCCCTTTCACCGATCTTTGCAAAATTTGACCCGAATATCAATATTTGATAAGTTAATTTAAAACACACTTCCCACGATATACTATTGGACAGAAAAATTCTATTGATATGAACGAATCGCGTCTATTTGATTTTTGTTTACTTGAATTAACTAGATTTTTCGTAGAATCATTTTTTTCCTATTACTTTCCATTATTGAAACCATTTACCTTAAATATATTTTTTTATTCGGATCAAAATATATTCGATATCGTCCAATAACTAAGTATTTTATTTAATCCTAATGAATCTGTGATTCGGTTTCATGTGCTCAAAAAACATTTTAGTTGAATCCACTAAATGGATTCATTTGATTAAAATGTTTTTTAATTAATTAGAATTTTCGTAGAGTCAACCATTTTTCTGTTTGATTGAGTGGTGTGGCTTTATTGCAACACACATATCAAAGAGGTGTAGGGGTAGAGAGGATGGAGAGAGAGGAGATTATATATATCGATTATGTTAGAAACATATATAGCATGTTATTCGATAAAACTCTAAAATTATCACATTGATATTAACTAATTGATATAGATTATGTGATACAGCAAATAATTATAGCAATTCATTTGGTCTCTTAGCCATATCTGCGATTATACAAGCACTCGGTAGCATAGGGGCAGCGTGCCCAGCTATGAGTAGGTAGGTTCTAGGTTCGATTCCCACATAGGTGAATTATTGTCTTTGATAGAAATCATCTCAAAAGGTCAGGGAATCACGAATTACGATAGAAAATCATTGTCGTAAAACTCTTAATTAAGTATTTCATTCTATTTTGGATTTATGAAATATTTTATGTATATAGTACACTTAGATTTACAGTGTACATTTAAGCAAATAGAGATTTAGGTGAATCGAATATTTATTTATTTAAATTGAATATATTCAATATTTAAATCGTATAGCTGAAACAAATAAAAAATATGTTTGAAACAAATAAGATCGTAGTAGACCGTGAGTCAAGGAAAAAACCTATTTGATTCAAATAGATCCTATATAAATTGAATATTTTTTTTGGCAGTACATCCACATAGAAATCTGTTCTTTAATATAAGATAAATTAATTACCTAATTCATTTTAAATATAATCATTTCAAACATCTATATTTCTCGTTAATCTCATATCTCACATCTCTTTTTAAACATCTCCAAAAATTGTCTTCTTTCCCGAAAACGGAAATTCCTCTATGAGAGAGCACACCAATTAAGGGGTTACCCCCACTTGCGATTTTGAAAAAATCGATTTTTTTTATTGCATTTTTTTGAAGTATAAGTATCTGAGAATATGTCCTGAAAATTTCAAGTCGATCCGAACAAAATTGACTGAGATATGAGCGTTGGAAGAGAAGAATCCGCGTTGAAAGAGCGTTGAAAGAGAAACTTTAAACGCGTTTTTCTCAAAATGGCATTTCTGAAGTCGGTGACCAAGATTACTCGAACACTAATGAACCGATCTTCTTGAAATTTTGCAGGCTTATTTAATACATAAAAATGTAGTCTTTAATAGTGCGATTTTTTTTTTTTTCGAAAAAAAAAATGGCCGTTTTAAAGCCAAAAAACGGCCGTTTTTTTTTTCGTAAAAATCGAACCATTAACTTTGACTGTCCGCCATTTTGTGAAAAATGAATATTTTTTAAAATCCTTCGATTAAAGACTAGTTTATACTTATATTTGACTAAATCCATCCGCATTTTTTTTTCAGACGATCCACTTCGCCGCAATGTTGGTCACCGCAAACCGTGTATATAAAAACATTATTTCATTGACGGCCATTTGCCACTAAACAACGTAATATTTTTCAATAAAAAAATTACCGAAAGTTCTTTAAGATGTGTTCTTTAAGATGGTATATTGATCGATTAAACAAGTTTTGTAGTTTTCTTTGAAAAAATTCATGAAAAAGGCCTTTTTTTGCGCTACAAGTGGGGATAACGCCTTAAATTGCACCACGCGAATGGACGATCGAAACTTTGGAACTGATGAAAACAATTCAGGGAAAACTTATTCGTCCTGGAAATTCTTGCGATGGCTCGCGATCATTGCTGGAGCTGGCATCGATTATTTCCAGAAGATAAAACTTGCGTGGTCGCCTGCGTGCTCGAGATTGAAAATTTGAAGAAACGTTCTTTTGAAAATTTGTCAAAGGTTAATCCGCTTTCCGGGGATAAGATCGTATACACGACTTATATAGGCGCGATATCAGGATCGAGGAGACACGAGGCGAAAAGCATCGCAGGTCGAAAAATGAGATCCGATTTGTAGAGCTTATATATACATGTATACATAAATACGTTCCGAATACGATCTGTTCTCGTTGTTCGGCGACTTTTTTTTTCTACCAAAAGCAGGATGGTTACGCGACTAAAAATCGACGAAAGCATCGCACGGGAGCATAAGCCTTTGAACTCCAAGACTTTGTGTCAAGAGCGAGACGAGATGCGATGAGAAATGGGTCCAACTTCGCCAGCTTCTTTTATCCTCGTCCTTGTGATTATCGTGGAAAGAACCTGCATATACAAGGTGTTAGGAAGGTCGATGCAAAGCCTTAAGGGGGTGATAGGCCACCTCGCTAGAAACATATCTAACCGAAGTTACCTTAATCCAAAGTCTAAGGATTTCGAGTTATCATGGTATGATTTTTGGAAAATTTTCCAAAATTAGGTACTAACTCGTTTACCTCTTATGTCAATGCTACGTTTTTTAAAAACATTAAGGCGGGCTATACACTTATAACGATCGAAAAATCGATTCCTTTTTTTTTCCTTAAACGATAGAACTATATATGTAGAATATTTTTTCAAAATTTCAAAGCAAAATTCGAAAAACTTCAAACGTTACAGCGGACGATTTTTTAGGCAAATTTTTGGAAAGTGAAAAATTTACCTAAAAAATCGTCCGATAATTGTTAATAACAAATGAACTATGCAATATAAAAAAAATCCCACGTACTTCCACAGACAATGTATTTTTCAAAATATATTCATCGTTTCAAGTGAATCGGTTGAAAATTATCTGAGTTATGTTTTCGGCCAACTTAAAAAATGCAGTTTTGAGATAACTACTGCACAGCCGCCATTTTGAAATTAATCGCTCCAAAAAAATTATTGTATACAGTAATTGATATATATCATAAACACCCTTTTTTGTAATCTCGATTTATTTTGTAGTTTTTCTGAAAAAAAATCTCCAAAAAGCCTATTTTTTCGGCCTCTAGAGTGGCCTTACCCCTTAACATAAGTGATATTTTCATTTTTTGACAAGTTTTTTAATGATTCAACACGTCCCAGTTTTAGTTAGTTGTGTGGATACAGATGATTGTATTGGTCTTTGTCTATTGAATACACATTAAGCTAAGACGCAAATAAGTTTTTAGTTACCAATTATTGTCTGTTTGAACATTATGAACGAGTTAGTACCTAATTTTGGGAAATCATCCAAAAATCATACTTACCATGATAACTCGAAATCCTTAGACTTTGGACTAAGGTAACCTAGGTTAGATATGTTCTTAATGAGGTGACCTATCACCCCCTTAAGGCTTTGCATCGACTTTCCTAAAACCTTGTACATACAGGGTGGCCCGAGAAGTGACGTTCAAAAGGAAAATCTCGATGCCTCGTACTGCCTATCCAAATCACCTCCATCTGTTCTACGATCTTTTTTACTCATCGAGAAACAAAGCGTTTTCTTATTTTTTTCTCTTATATATGTACTTTCCTCATGATTTTTTTACTTGTTTGATCGTTATGAAGTGCACTATTGAGCGATAAATAAATGACCAACTGAACACTAACGGTCTTAGATTTTTATCAAAAGTTGAAAAAAACGGGTTCGAGATGATCAGCCAGTTCAGTATATCAAAATAATAATTATAGTAGTCAGATAACTTCTAATTGCTTTAAAGAAAACTTTTAAGAGGAAGTCACATAAAAGAGAAAAAATCACGAGCTTGTACTACAGGAAGACGGTAAAAAAAATGTAATGTTTTTTTTCTCTAAAGGTAAAAAAGATCGTAGGATAGATGGGGGTGATTCTGATTCTAAATCTTAAAATCTACATGGCAGTACGATACATCTAGATTTTCTTTCTGGACTCCGTTTCTAGGGCCACCGTGTATACAGGGTGTCCCAGAACTGATGGTAGTCCCTGAAATGGGAGGTTGGGGGTGAAATTCCGAGTCGATTGATATAAGCATGTATGGGTCTCAGATCAACCACTGAATTATAATTACTTTTTAAAGGCGGGCCAATAAGGTGCGCCCGATTAGCCAGCGTACGTCGGCGAGCGCGTCCAGTGGCGGCTGGCGGGAGCACCGCACCGACGTACGCTGACTAATCGGGCGCACCTGATTGGCCCGCCTTTAAAAATTAATAATAATTCAGGGGTTGATCTGAGACCCATACATGCTTATATCAATCGACTCAGAATTTCACCCCCGAGCCCCCATTTCAGGCACTACCGTCAGTTCTGGGACACCCTGTATAATATATATAATTTATACAATTGCCTATAACATTCCTTCTTTTCTCGCCTCGGCATTCTATACGTTTCTGCTCCCTATCACGACAATTTCACGCGGCACGTTCACCCTCGCGCCGTAACTGACCTTCGAGCTAACCCTAAGCCCGATTATTCCGGGGATAAGGTTTTCCACGTCCCCTCCGCAGACGCGAAGCTTTTAAAAAATCAAAATGCTCCATCGATTTTCATCCTCGTCCCAATGGAATCCTCGTCAACCCCCTGTTCCTTGTGCTCAACAATAAGAGAAGGAGTCGTCCTACCTTGACTCGCCTTACCGTTGCCAATTATAGATAAATGGCAGTTCAATCTTTGAGAACGATAAACCCCCGTTTTCCCGCTTGTTCTGACTATCAAATTTCACTGACGTCTGCGCAGCAAAGGCAGATGTTTTTTTTTTGCTTAATAATTATTTTTATTATTTCAATTGAGAGGAAAGATTCAACTGAAAGCCTTTGACGGTTTCGCTAAATATGGGAGTGCTGTTGGGGAAGAAATGAAAATGATTGAAAAGAAGGGAAACGTTAAGTTATATTCATTGTTTTCTCTAGGGTATACTTTTGTCGTTGAGAGGCCCTACATTTTAATTCAGGTTCCTTAAGGGGGGTTTCTACTTTGTTAAGCCAGAAAGAAAAAAAAGCGTTGATTTTGCTGTATCGGAAAGAACCAATGAAGAGAAAGGTGTACCTACTCTATGGTCCTGGCAGATTAGGTGTAATTACGAAACTTTCCATTTTATTCGCACATAAACTTTCGTTTAACTTTAAACGCGTTTTTCTCGAAACCGCGTTTTCCAAGTTTGCGGAAGTTCTTCTACACGCCCTAGATGAGGAATCGTTATGAAATTTGGCAGGCACGTGTACAACAAACGTCTTCATTAGTTGAACTAGCATTATCCGAAAATATTTAAACGTTTTTATCTTATGAACAAAAAACTGCCAAATTTTTTGGTAAAAAACTAAACTTCCCCTTCGAACGCTCACTATTTTTTATTTTTCAAATTTTTCTCCTCGATTCTTGTTCGACTTATACACAATATTGTACAAAGTGAAAATATGTTTGATTTTTTGCTTCAGATCACCTGTTCAGGATTTAGGACTCGCGCAAGCGAATACTACCATTGACACTACCATGTTTTGTCAAACTTAAAAATTTTTTGCCATGTTCAATAAAAACTGCTTGGTAAACATACCAAATTCCAACATTCTATACTCAATATTTTTCGCATAAAAAATTGGTGAAAAATCGAACATTTTTTAGCCCAAGAAAGTAGAAACCTCCCTTAATAATTGGTACATTTATTTTAGCGATAACCATCGAGCATTTTTGTTTCGCAACTCATGCGTCCATCCATTTCTGACGGTTATAAAATATTAACCCTCAATCCGTGAAGGTATTTGAGGCACCATAATCTCGTGAGCCTGGGTCGTTTTCGTTTTTGCACTACCAAACCAACAATTGTCAATTTACAAAATCTGAATAAATTCATGGTCAATCTTTAGGCCGTACTTCTCAAGGGAAAATAGGCTTTTTTCTTTCTTATTTGTGATTTTTTTTTTTCATTAAATATTAAGCAATCTACAAAGAAAATGATTTTGGGCAGGACGAAATCGACCCAGGTTCACGGATTGAGGGTTAAAGTTATGGAAATAGTTAAGTAGTTGGCGACATTTTTTTATTGCTTTTTTCCAAGTAAACCTTCAACGTTTAAAATTATTGGCTGATTGATGTGGAATGGTGAAAGAAGATATAACTTACCGGTAATTACAACGTTGTATCCCTTCACCAGCGATTTGTCCGGATCGATCTCGACTTGACATTTGTAGAGGCCCGAGTCCCTCATTGAGGCGTAAGCGATTTGCAATCGCCAATTGTCCGGATACCTGCGAGGCAGAAGCTCAGTTGATGAAAAAAAATAAGATTATAAAACATACGTATCTTAAGGTGATGCAAAAAAGAGATATTTTTTTCTCCGGGACCATGGCAAAAAATCTTATTAATGTCTGGTAAAAAAAATCGTTGCGAAAAGTGAGCTTCAAAGGAGTCATTTTCAATAGTAAAAAAAAAATTCTCCTTATTTCTTAATTTTTTGCTTAAAATCATGGTTTTTCCACGAATCGAAAAGAAATAACATTTACTAATTTTTATTTGATTTATTAAGGCCTTAGGCCACAGTAACGGGTATAAAATCATGTGCGAATTTAACAATTTTTTTTTCGTATGAAAAAGTGATTCACTCATGAAATTAATTACACATCTATTTAGTACGAATATCAAGCTGTTAAAAAATATATATATATTTTTTCGATGTATAAAATGGCCGACTACTCGAAACTTCTTGAAACAGCTTTTTTGCAATTGGCGTGCCAAATAACTTCAACAATTTTCACTCGATTTACTTCAAATTTGAAAGTTATGTTCCTAATTGCATTTCGTAGCGAAGTACATACGGAATTTCTGATTAATCGAAATCTTTTCATTTTATAAGCAGTTTATGAGCAGTTATAAAGAACTTTTTCACTGAAAATTTATTTCTTAAGTCTAAATACCTACAACTTTTAAATAAAACAAAATTTTTTAAATTCCGTGCGTACTTCTCTAGTTATTGTAATGTAGATTGACGAGAATTTTTGTTTTTTGTTCTAGGTAAAAAATTGTGGATGCTAAATATCACGCCGCGGAGCACCTAAAAAAAATAACAAAAAAATATTAGTAGTCGGCCATTTTGCACATCGAAAAAAAATTCTAACAGCTTGATATTCATACTAAATAGATGTGTAATTAATTTTATGAGTGGATCACTTTTTCATACGAAAAGAAAATTGTTAAATTCGCACATGATTTTATACCCGTTACTGTGGCCTAAGGCCTTAAACACGAGAAGAATTTTTATTTTAAGCTGACATTACTAAAATGGAGCTCACTATGCGCGAGAATAATTTTTTTAATCATACACCACCATTTTTTGCTATGAAGACAAAAATTATAGCTTTTTTTTGTATCGCCCTAATGTATATTTTTTTCATTCTTTCCGAGTCCCCCAAAGTGTTTCGGGAGATACGTGATTCATTGAAATCAACACAAAACCAATACGTTTCTCCGCCCCTCCACCCGCCCCGCCGTTCATTTAAACTAATTGGTTAATGGTAATTGGTCAATGGTTAATGATCTAATTGGTTAATATTCATTGCCGAGGAACAAAATTTCGCTCGCCCTTTGAGCCCAAATATAGCAAAACACAGCACAAATCGTAGAGAAGGATGTTCTATTTGATGAGTAATCGCAACCAATTAATGTAAAACAAGAAAGTCCAAATATGAGTGAATGATCACCTTTCTTTTAGAATTAGACGTACTCACTGAAAATTCAGGCTGATCCTGCGATCGACGCTGTAAGATTCTTTCTTGACGGTGAGCAGACGAAAGGAATCTTTGTAGTGATGCAGCCATGTCACCTGGGCAGAGTAAGCTCGAGTAAGTAAACAGATGTATAATTTGCACGAACGAATAAAAGGGTATTTCTGAATTAGCTTTTTAAATCATTTTAATTTATGCGAACCCTTTTATAATTGTTTATTTATACGAAGACATAAAAAGGTATTTGCTGATTTTCGTTGTATTTTATTTTAATTTATACGAACTATTCATAATCTTTTATACATACGAACACGTAAAAGGACATTGGTTAACTTCTATATATACGTTAAGAAATTAACCTCTTTATATTAGATTTTGGTTTGGGTAAAAACGTTGATAAAATAAATCAATTAATAAACGTCAAGAAAATAAATAAATAAACCTTTTCATCAGTTCGTATAAACTTAAAATTGTTTTAAAAATTGCAGGAAAAATAAATATTAAGAAAATTAGCCCATACCCTTCTATTGTTCGCATGAATTAAAAATTATAAAAAGGTTCGTACAAATTATTTTGATATAACTTTATATCTATAAGTTATCAAATTAACCAATATACAAGCAAGTGAATATTACATATATTTACAACACGGGAAAGTGTCACCCATACAATTAAATTCATTCTACCCACGACCAAGTCTTTTTTCTAAAGACTTTCGCATTCGCATATTCCATCCAAATTCAAACACAATGAATCCTAAAACACGTGGGAAACTTTTTTTCCAGGCTTCCCGAAAAAATACGAGTCCTTCGTAGGAAGAGAAACTCCGGATGTACTCAGCTGTCTCGCATTCTCTTGATAGCAAGAGAGTAGGAGAAGAGATAGGGAAAAAGTAAGATCCTCTAACGAGTTCTATCATTTCTTTCGTTATCCTGGTCCAAGTGTGTGTGTGTGTGTGTGTGTGTGTGTGTGTGTGTGTGTGTGTGTGTGTGTGTGTGTGTGTGTGTGTGTGTGTGTGTGTGTGTGTGTGTGTGTGTGTGTGTATGTGTGTGTGTGTGTGTGTGTGAGTGTGTGTGAGTGTGTGCGAGTGTGTGTGTGTGTGTGTGTGTGCGTGTGTGTGTGTGTGTGTGTGTGTGTGTGTGTGTGCGCGCGCGCGCGCGCGCGCGCGTTTGCACCCCCTCCTCCCGCCGGCTGCAATAATATTTATGGATATCACGCACTGGGGATTGCGAAACGAAAATAAAAATCCTTCAGACCGGGGCGTATATGAATGTTTGTTTGGGCGTATATTCCGAAAGAATACAGAACCGGAGTAGAGTGAGAGAGACTTCACATTCGGGTCAAGTTGGGTTAGGTATCACAATGGAAATAGAAAAGCCAAATCTCCGAGTGCAGAATTATCGCAGTCTTCAATATCCTTTAGACGTCTCGAATGGACACATAATCAATTACGAAAGGATACAAGTACCAGCGTGTGGACGCACCTTTTGCAGTTTTGAATAAAACGATGCCATCGCGTTTTTTTTTAACTAAGGCCACAGGTTGGACCTATGTAGCCGGGTGCAAAATTGGAACAAAAACAAAAGCATACAGTTCACAATAGTTGTAGCAAATGTCTAGGTTGTTGGGACAAGAGTGCGTTTTTCGTTTGGACTTGCTACGAAACCGTAGCGCGATGTGAAATAGGTGTAGCGCCTGTTTTTGTTGAACTAGCCGGAGTTACCCTCGCATCGCTCGGACATAGCCGGCCAGCTTCTATCAAATGTGAATTAAAAGAATGATAAATGATCAGGAAGTCCCTTCGGTGGTCCAGAACCGTCTGGAACATTTTAGAACATTTCGATCAGGAAGTCCCTTCGAAGGTCCAGAACCAGCTGGAACATTCTAGAACATTCTGGAACATTCTGGAGCATTCTCGAACATTTTGGAACATTCTAGAGCATTCTCGAACATTCTGGAACATTCTCGAACTTTCTGGAAGATTCTATAACCTTCTGGAACATTCTAGAACATTCTCAAACCTTTTAGAAGATTCCATAATATTCGAGAACATTCTAGAACATTCTGTCTGGAACATTTTAGAACATTCTGTCTGGAACATTCTGGAACATTCTGTCTGGAACATTCTAGAACATTCTGTCTGGAACATTCTAGAACATTCTGTTTGGAACATTCTAGAACATTCTGTCTGGAACATTCTAGAACATTCTGTCTGGAACATTGTAGAACATTCCGAGAACATTCTGGAACCTTGTAGAACATTCAGGACCAATTTCGGCCACTTCGGCACTCGATTTCCAGCTGCTTTACCGACTTCGCATGAGATGTCCATCGGTACAATGTCCTATTTTGACACCCATTTCTCCGAACTCAAGCCCTGCAGTTCCAAACCGAAACGTTCTTCATGGATGGGGGTTCGAGGGCTACCATACCATATAACCGCCATGGGGCTGCAGGGGTTGGTTACGGAGTTAAAGCGGCACGCACGGACAAACCACGCTTACATTTATTATGTATACTGATATTGATTATTGTACCGCATACTGAGAGGTCTCAATAAAACGTTAAAAAGTGCATGTTAAGCTAAATTTGCGTTACGAATCGGGATTAAAAATTTACATGTTAGCCCGGGCTATAAGCTATATCTATGCTGGGTTTGGAGATAATTTGTTGCGTAATTTTTGCGTCATGTGCGCACATACAAATAGACAAATGGACAGACATTGCTGCCTCTGTATTCTTGGTAAGCAACGATTACTATTGTGGAAAAATTTGTTATGTACGCGACTTTGTTACATTTTGTATTTGAGGCATTCCACGTCACTTCAGCCACTAAAAAAAACCACAGATAATTTTAAAAAATCGAGTTACTTTATCGAACAATATTTACCGAGTGACGACATTTTTTAAAAATTTCTGTCGTTTTTCTCGTTGATTACCATTTTTTAATATCTTTCCATTAAAATGGCTGTATCTTTGGCAGGATTTGACGTATTTACATTCGTAACAAACGAAAATGTGCGCCTTTTTCTAGCCTTTCAGAAAAAAATTAATTTAGATTTTATTGAACAAGTCGAACGTCCGTTTCAGGGCAAAATATGCAATTTTTTTTTCTCAAGGAAGGACACTCGTTATTTTATTTTTAAGAATTTCCCCGAATTGTAAATACGAAAAACGGATTTTTGGTATTTTTTATATTATGGGATTCCTAAACACCGTGAAGTAATAGCTATTGTTATTTTTTAAAAATTTTTAATTAATATTCCATTGAAGATTGTTGAGCACTCGCTGTATCTTTACCAGGTTTTTGAAATACATATGACATATATGTCATATGAATTGGAGCCTTCGAGTGCTCCAGACTCTTCAATCGAATATTAATTTTAAAAAATTAAAAAAACAAAAATAACTGTTACTCCACGGTGTTTAGGAATCTCATAATATAAAAAATACCAAAAATCCGTTTTTCGTATTCACAATTCGGGGAAATTCTTTAAAATAAAATAACGACTGTCCTTCCTTGAGAAAAAAATATTTTTGCATATTTTTCCCTGAAACGGACGTTCGACTTGCTCAATAAAATCTAAATTATTTTTTTTCTCGAAGGCTATAAAAAGACGCACATTTTCATTTTTTACGAATGTAAATACGTCAAATCCTGCCAAAGATACAGCCATTTGAATGGAAAAATGTTAAAAAATGGCAATCAACGAGAAAAAAACGTCAGAAATTTTTAAAAAATCTCCACACTCGGTGATTAGTTTTTCAATAAAGTAACTCGTTTTTTTCAAAATTATTTGTGGATTTTTTTTTTACTGGCTGAAGTGACGTGGAGTGCCTCATATATCTAAATTTGGTAAATATTCGGAAGTGGGGCTCCTGCTAGAATCAGGCCAATTTTTGTTTGGATGGTTTAATATATATATATAATCCAAACAATAAAAATTAGAACAAGAATTAGCCTGATTCTAGCTGGAGCCCCACTTCCGAATATTTACTGTATATTTTTTAAACATTACATCGTCTACATTACTTTTCGTTACTTTCGGATATTTATTTTGCTTTTGAAAACCGTATTCTATATTTTCTGTTAATTATCGATATTTGTTTTTCGATTAAAAAAGTGTTGCCTATAAAAGTTTCATGATTTTGAGGGAGCATCCGATTGCAACACAAAATATTTTGGTCAACACTTCTACGCGATACCGCCGGCACCTTCAATTTTTTCAATAAAAACCCATAATTTGTATTATTTTTAGAAAAATAGCTGATTTTGAGACGAATCCAACGGAATAAATATCTCTAGCCCTAAAATCAAGAAAGTTATGGCGGTTCGAAGATTATGGAAATATCGCGCGCCATTTCCGTATTCTCGGCGTTTCCTCTTTGTGCGATGCTTCCGTACAATCCCCACGCTTTCGTAACCGGTGAGCCGCTGTATCCACGCGAGGAGGCCACGTTCAACGCAAACACACCGGACCACATACCATTTTTGCATCTCGCATTTATCGATATGATCCCGTTGCTCCGAAATTTTGCGATCCCGTCATTCCAATTGAAGGAGAGTTCAGTTTGACTGTTCAGAACAGTCTTCTTGCGGAATAAACCCATATCCGTCCGGACGATTACCGATTACGATCCCAGAAGAAAGATCGATATTCTCTTGACACTCGGAGCATATGGACAAAATTACAGGTGAGTGGCAATCAGCCATCCCTTAAGGGGTGAGATCCAGTCAGGATTTTCAGAAAATCGATTTTTTTAAACATTTTCTTGAAGTATGACGTTTCAAAATATTCCCTAAAAATTTAAAGTCAATCCGATGAATGGTTTCCGGGATATCCCACAATTAGTGAAGGGGCATCGGGTCCCCATGGCAGCGCAAGCAAACGATGATACCCGGGAAGGCAGAATGCTTCGAAGACGACAATAAATTGATATTTTGGAAGCTTCCACATCGGCAGAAGCCCCATTGTATGGGCCAGGAATTGATGATTCGATGTAAGTAATTTTTTAATTAGTCTTTCTATACATAAATCAAGTGTAAAATTGGAAAATTCTTTCAGACATTTTCAAAAATGTATTGCTCACAAACTATGAACTTTAGCAAAATTTTATAAGGAATACTTTCGTTTTAAAATTGCACAAATGTTAACAAAAATAATTCATCCCGGAAAACTTTAATTTTTTGAAAAATTGTTTTAACAATTGGCTATAAACAATGCTCGGCTCTCGGCAAAAAATTGTGATATTCGGATTCAGCGGATCAAAATACATAAAAAAAAGTTTAGCTTCATCCATCGAGCTCAACATTTTACGAACATATAATACCGTATCCACATCGAAAAACTTTAAACCCGTTTTTCTGGAAACTATGTTTTTCAAGTCGGTGACCACCATAATTGAAAAACCACTCGACGGATGTTGATGAAATTTAGTGTGCTTATTGATAGCATTAAAAACTAGTCCTTAATCGATTTTCATTTTTGTTGAAAATTTCTATTTTTTTTAACAATAAACGAGTGATTTTTTTTGTCGAAAATCGAAAGTTATCTGTCGGAAGCCGCCATTTGGTTAATATGTGAAAAAAAAGCTTCGATTGAGGACTAGATTTATTATTAAGCTAATGATTTTTTTTTGTTTCTTTTTTTTTATTTCAGATGATCCAGCAAAAATGTATGATCGTACCGCAAAGCACTACCCAGGTAGGAATTAACGATGAAAAAAGGGCTCGCCAAGCTCTGAAACAAGGCTCACATTTTTTAATTCAGTCTGAGCACCAGCCTGATTTCAGGTCTAGCTGAACCCCTGAATGATAACGCGGTTTCAGGCTGTTGCACACAGGCTTGACCAAAGGCTGGTAGAAAAGCCTGTACTAAGGCTGTAACGACGAAACAACAAGGTTCAAAACGAGCCTTAATGAAGCCTTCACGAGCATTCATGACCAAGCTTATCCCAAACTCTTCTCGAGGCTATATGAGGCCTGTTTTTAGTTTTCTACATTCTACATTGGGGTAAATTTAATAAATTTGTAAAGAATTCATTTTATTTATTATATATATTTATTATTCATTATATTTTTTGTTATAAAATATATATAAAATATTTTAAACGCAATACTTTAGTTTATTTATTGTTTATGGGACACGTAATACACAGAGTGTACGCAAACCCGAGAGAGTGAGTATATACGAAATGTGTATGTGACGAGAAAAAAACTTTTTTGTGTACCTCATAAATATCGATGAGAGAATATGTTTAAATGTTCTGAGCTGCCTCCTTCGCTTTCGTTTCTCGTGCCTTCGCACCCGACAAATTTATTGCTAATTTTTTTTTTCATAAAAGTACAGAAAATATATTATTTAAAATTTATTTTATTTTATCACAACCTGAAACAAGCCTGCATCCAGCTTTGATTTTTTAGCCTTAAAATTCACTGGCTGAATAAAGCTTGAAATAACCCTGAGTTTAGGCTAAGCAGCCAGTCTTGGTTCCAGGCTGCGCCAAACGATGCAATAAAACCTGGCCCAGGCCTGTCTCACTCAGGCTTGGTGAAACAAGGCTCGCACAAGTTTGTTTCCATCGTCAGCCTTTTGATGCCCTACCTGGGTACATGCCGAAGGGGGTCCGACAAAGATGGCGATATTTTTATAAATAATCAATATTTTTCTTTGAAAATTTGTACAAGTCACGTTGAAATATAAGATAAAAAGTCTGTGTAACCACTTTTGTAAGACAAACTTAATTACTGTATAAAAAAATGTATTGGAAATGCTCGTTTTTTCACGCCTCTGACTGCATCTCACCCCTTAAGACCGGATCCTGAATTGGAAGGTCAAAAAAAGCGTTTTTCGGGGAATTTTTTTAGAAGGGAAGAATACAAGTGAGCCCAGTAAACATTGAGGTACCTTTTCATGTATATTTGAAATGTATAAAAAAAATGTTTCAACATGAAACTATAAATGACTGCAGATTTATCAGCCTATGTGCGTCTTGCCACTGTAGTCCCTAATCGGCGGGAAAGATGCAGCTCGTAATTCTTGTCTGTACCAAATCAACCAATGAAATGTTCAATTGTCATATATTTTTCTTCTGAGTGAATTAATAAAAAGCTGAAAAATTGTGAAATTATAACTTTTCTCAGGTTTGAATAAAAAATGTGTGATAAGAAAAACTTTAACGTGCTATAAAAAATATCTAAAAATACTTTTTCAACGACTTTTAAATACTTTTTTAATTCACTTAGAAGAGATTTTCATACTGAAGAAAATAAACTTTGGTTTGATTCAAAAGGTCCTTCAGTTTTTTTTTGCTATCACGCCCGCCAATTTGGAAAAATCTGGAAAATGAGAACTGGAGAAAACACGCTTCAAAGTTTTTAATAGGAGGAAACATCAATATAAAAAATCACTCGCTTCTCTGCTTTTGGTCTTGCATTTTCGAAAATATTTACAATTGGCCTCTGTAACTTTGTAAATATATTCTTAGATAGTTTATCTATCGATTTAAGCAATAGAATAAAATGATTTTTCGGACCTTCTAATTCAGGCTCCGGCCTAAAGTTATCCAGGTCGGCAGCATTCCAATGCTGTCATAATTTCGACCAACGAAACAAAGCTCAGCGTGGCCATTGTCTCGCAAAGTCAATTGGCTCAGCCGCCAATAGACTGTCAAAAGACAGCGCCGGGGGTGGTGCCATCGCTGAGTTGGCAATGGTACACAATGATACACATATCATCCTTCCCCAAATCGAACGTGAGCTTGGAGTGTCTCGATCGACTGCCTTACGAATTCTGCGGGCTCCTCCATACCACCCATATCACATCACGCTCGTTCGGGACCCAGCTGAGCATGATATGGTAAATCGGTTTATGTTTTGTCACTCTATTCGAGATCAACCGGGTGGGGATCGGAAGTTCGAACGATCAGTATTCAGAAGGACCGAAATTTCGAATTTAGTAATTACGCACGTTCCAATATAGATAAATCAATCTTATGATAGTCTGTAAAATAGTTAATCGAAATTGTGAATACAAAAATCTCGAAGTTGATTTATAGCGAAAACAAATATCAGATTTAACAAAATAATGAGAGATATAATATCGATTGGCCTGTATATATACACCCAACAATTCGAGACGTCAGATCGTCGAATTGTAAATTTTACGACAGTTTACAATTTCGAATTCATTAAGGCGTTACCCCCACTTGTAGCGCAAAAAAGGCCTTTTTCATGAATTTTTTAAAAGAAAACTACAAAACTTTTTTAATTGATCAATATACCATCTTAAAGAACACATCTTGAAGAACTTTCAGTAATTTTTTTATTGAAAAATATGACATTGTTTAGTGGCAAATGGCCGTCAATGAAATAATGTTTTTATATACACGGTTTGCGGTGACCAACATTGCGGCGAAGTGGATCATCTGAAAAAAAAATGCGGATCGATTTAGTCAAATATAAGTATAAACTAGTCTTTAATCGAAGGATTTTAAAAAATATTCATTTTTCACAAAATGGCGGACTGTCAAAGTTAATGGTTCGATTTTAACGAAAAAAAAACGGCCGTTTTTTGGCTATAAAACGGCCATTTTTTTCGAAAAAAAAATCGAACGATTAAAGACGACATTTTTATGTATTAAATAAGGCTGCAAAATTTCAAGAAGATCGGTTCATTAGTGTTCGAGTAATCTTGGTCACCGACTTCAGAAATGCCATTTTGAGAAAAACGCGTTTGAAGTTTCTCTTTCAACGCTCATATCTCAGTCAATTTTGTTCGGATCGATTTGAAATTTTCAGCACATATTCTCAGATACTTATACTTCAAAAAAATGCAATAAAAAAAAATCGGTTTTTTCAAAATCGCAAGTGGGGTTAACCCCTTAAAGCGAAGGACGAAAAAGTCGATCAGTTAAAATAGCGATGGGCCAAAATGGCGAACGGTCTATTTCCAACGGATCCGAAGCGAAATCTGACGATCGAGAAATACTACTTGTGCTTCAGAATGAAGATGGCAGATGGCGTTGGTGGTCAGTCGGGTCAGGCAGCCATGCCATGTTCGTCATTTAGGTATTCGCCATTTCGCACCATCGATCATTTGCGTTTCTAAGATCTACACATTCGAAGTTTGTAGTCTCGATATATGGCTTTTTGCTATAGACGGTATTACGAATATTAGATACTCACTTTTTTCGATTTCGGAGATATGAATGTTATAGGTTGTTCGAATCTGTACTTGTATGACTCAAACTGCAGACTATCTGAATATATGGTCTCGAATAAATGAGCTCTCGAATAAATAATCCTTTGGTGTAATAGTTACAGTCCGCCGACCTCCCAATAAGAAACCCGGCAATAAGAAACTCTCCCCAGTTTCTCACTCGAGCGCTTCCCCCACTCCGACTCGAACTCCGAGCTCGAGAATTTTGTGCGCGGAACCTCTGGTTAAGAAACCAGCCTGGGAGAGATTATTCGGGCAAAATAAAGTGAACGTTGTACTGTAAATTGATGTGTGCATGCGTGCGTGTGTGCGTGTGTGAATGTAACAAAAAATCTACAAGTTTATTAGACATTTTTTGTATTCATTAAAAAGATACATATGTGTTGACAAGATTTCATATAAAAAAAAAACAAAGAAGGGCGTTTAATGATTTTCATATAAAACAGCAAAAGTTTCCGAGACGCAATGAAAAGCGTTTTCGTCTTGTTGCGTATTATTTCGATCCGCAACGCACTCAACTGACGGTGGAATATTTTCGAGAGAGTCGAACTCTGCCATTGAAGATGAATCCTCTAGAGATATTGACTTCTTCTTTTATATAAATGGGATAAAACAATATGGACATAAAGCTCTTTGTTTAAATTAGCACCTTGTGGCGAAGATTCTGTAATATTTTCTTCGACTTGTATACTACAGTCTGATCTCTTACGCTTCTTTACAGTTTCGGGCATTTTATAACAGTTAATAGTAATTCAGATACAGTAGTACACAATAACATTCAATAGTATGTATATTAACGTGAAACAAAAATTCGCTAAATAAATGTCCACGCGCAGTCGAAAACGTTTTTGCATGGGCGATGCGAATACTAAGTTGCAACTCGTTCGAGCGAGTTTCTTGTTGAGAGGATCGCATGCGGAAAAGAGTGAGAGAGACAAACAGAGGTAGTGAGCGCGGAGCGCGCGCCTGGTGGGGGTATACGATATATAAGAAAAACTCTTCCCCTTGAGGGCTTTTGGTTTCTTATTCGGAGGTGAAGGATGTGGTTGCGGCAACATGCTTCGCCTCCACATTCTGCATGTGCTGTAAGGGATCACTAAGGGGTTACCCCCACTTGCGATTTGGAAAAAATCGATTTTTTTTTATTGCATTTTTTTGAAGTATAAGTATCTGAGAATATGTCCTGAAAATTTCAAGTCGATCCGAACAAAATTGACTGCGATATGAGCGTTGAAAGAGAAGAATCCGCGTTGAAAGAGCGTTGAAAGAGAAACTTTAAACGCGTTTTTCTCAAAATGGCATTTCTGAAGTCGGTGACCAAGATTACTCGAACACTAATGAACCGATCTTCTTGGCATTTTGCAGGCTTATTTAATACATAAAAATGTAGTCTTTAATCGTTCGATTTTTTTTTTCGACAAAAAATGGCTGTTTTATAGCCAAAAAACGGCCGTTTTTTTTCGTTAAAATCGAACCATTAACTTTGGCTGTCCGCCATTTTGTGAAAAAAAAATGAATATTTTTTAAAATCCTTCGATTAAAGACTAGTTTATACTTATATTTGACTACATCCATCCGCATTTTTTTTTTCAGATGATCCACTTCGCCGCAATGTTGGTCACCGCAAACCGTGTATATAAAAACATTATTTCATTGACGGCCATTTGCCACTAAACAATGTAATATTTATCAATAGAAAAATTACTGAAAGTTCTCCAAGATGTGTTCTTTAAGATGGTATATTGATCGATTAAAAAAGTTTTGTAGTTTTCTTTAAAAAATCATGAAAAAGGCTTTTTTTGCGCTACAAGTGGGGGTAACGCCTTAACCCAGAAATTAATGTATCCAAGCACAATTCGGTCGACCTGTGTAAAATTATATACATATGTCATCTTATGCTGACGTATGTCGTCTCACACACGTCGACCTACATGTGGTATTTAATTTTTTAATTTTCTATTTAAGTAACTCTTGTCCTGAAACTGATTCTCTTCCGGTATAGTAATAAACCTTTATGGATATACGCTTGGCTTCGAATTCATACGTAATTTGTTTAAATATTTATCGTAAGGGGAAAAGTATGTCATCTCAAGCAGAACTCCCTTATATATATATATATATATTATGTATGTGTATATAAATATATTAAAAGAGACAGAGAGAGTCACGGTTTTATAAATCATATAGCAGTAGAGCAATGCCCAGCTCTCATCGCACTGGGGACGCCGAGCTTTTGCATTGTGGACTGAACTCTCACTGTGCGATACACTCCGTTTATTTACCACCCGCTACTACTGCTGCGGACGGTCGACAAGAGACGCGCATATATCTCGACCATATTGTACGTCGAGGGGGCTCGCACATACGCGAGATTCGCATGCGACGAGGAGCCGTTAGTTATGGGATTGAGCAACGAGAGCAAACAAATAATGACGTGAATTTCTCTTGACAGAGTGAGAAACGTACGGCGAAGATTTCACCGCCCGGCTTGAAGCGGGATCACAATTTAATTGAGGACAGAACGAGAATGACACACTTTTTGTTCCATTCCGAATGAATAAATGAAATTCGATGAAATAGAATAATCTTCTCACATTATTTCATTTCGTCATATTTTATTATTCAATTGTATTATATTAATATAATATAATATAATTATGTTATAATTGTATTATATGATATTATTTGCAAATTTCGACACATAGAATCAAATTAAATTAACCGAAAACATTTTGTTCGTGTATCCGCGTACTCGAGTGAACTATGAAAAATGTCAAAGTCGAATTACGCCGGGGAGCACCGCGAGGCAGTGAGAGTTCTCGTGACCCTTTGAAAAAACTCATCTTCGCGTTGGCACGAAATAAAAAGAAAACGAAAATACGTTCACAAAGTGTTGAACGAAATTTCGATGTAACGAAATACGTGCAAAAAGTCACGAAAATCTTTAACTCTGCCCCCG
>OY723388.1:24050163-24052663 GCA_963210295.1 Ophion ellenae
ACCGTTTTCTAAAACTTGTGAAAATGAAAACTCGAGAAAACGGGCTTTAATGTTTTCGGTCCAAAAAAATATAAGTTTTTGGATACTTACACTAATTAGATGTTGATCAGCTATCCCCGGGCCATACAAATCGATTTTTTGAAGCCTGTAAAGCAGACTACTGCCTTAAAGAAGGAGAAGTGTTTCAGGAATACGAGATGCAGAGTGTGCAGAAGAGTAGAGAGCACTGGCGCCCATATGGGAATGTGCAAAAGCAAAATCGCAAATTGAGGATGACGGGACAAAGAAATTTCAACGACGGGCGGAATAACAGGAAAGCGAGGTAGCAACGGATCAGGACCCTAGAAGGGAAGGAAGTAGTTGAAGGAATCTGTGAGGCAGTGAGACAGTTTGAGAAGCTGGCAAGTTAGAGGGTAGAGAAGAGCGGACGCGACGACTACTAGCAATGAAAAATAGAAAATGAGAATAGGAATAAGTGAAACCATGGAAAGTGAAGAGAGGCCAAAAAGCAAACGGACCGTCGTGAAAGATATTATCATGTAAAAAGAAAACTGAGGAACGGACGGGAGGTTGTATAGGGTGCCACAAAATAACCTGACATTTTTATTTATCAATAAAACGTATTATTCATTTGAAAAGCACGAATATTTTATTTTTAATGTCAGGTACAAACATGGAGGTTATGTGTGGAACACAATATCCGATAAATGGCCGCCTCGTTCTTGTTTGCAAACGTTCACTCTTTTGACGAAATTTTCAATAACATTTTGGCATAATTGCAGACTAATTTTATTAATGGTGCGACCATTTGCTTCCTTGAGCTCCGGAATGGTCTGTGGATCACTGGCATACACTTTTCCTTTCGGAAAATCCCAAAGACAGAAGTCCAATGGCGTCAAATCGCACGATCTCGGTGGCCCATTCACACTGTCGCGGCGCGAAATAACACGACCATGAAACTTCGTTTGCAACAACTGCATTATTACGCCCGCAGTGTGGCCATTTATGCCATTTATCGGATATTGTGTTCCACACATAACTTCCATATTTGTACCTTATAGTAAAATAAAAATATTCGTACTTTTCAAATAAATAATACGTTTTATTAATACATTAAAATGTCAGGTCACTTTGAGACACCCTTTAGAAACCCGCAGGGGTATTCATGTGGAATAAACTACTATTACTCCTGCTACTATAAACTTCATCAGCATTTGGTTTATTTAATAGGAATTTTACCATCATGTAATTTATTCAAGGGGTTACGTGGGTTTCAAATTTTCAAAACATACATTTAAAAAAAATGTATTATCTAATAGTACAATATGTCCAGAATAGTCTCCCAAAGTTTTAAGTCAATCGGAGTAAAAGTCTAGGGGAGAGAGCCTTTGGGAATTCCCCTTGTTGGGATAGACCGGCCGGGAGCGAAGCAGGCAATCGCATTTTCTCCAAACGCTATTTTTAAAGTGGGTGGACACGATTTCTCAAAAACTAATACACCGATCTTATTAAAATTTTGCGGACTTCTTTAAAATAGCATTCACTAGTGATTGAACGAAGGCTTTTTTTATTAAGACTAATTTTACGAGGCTATACGTAGTGTTAATTGTACCAAAAATTGAACTATTTTGCATACAACTCTGCCAAAAATTTCAATTTCAATTTTGTTTTGAATCCCTCGTTCAACCACGACCTATACTTATTTACTAACAGAAAAAAATTGGTTTTTCAATTCCAGATGAAGCTATCATGAGTTATCCTGACCACCACGAGGACACTTCTTTGAGGGGTCTCCGGAAATCGGGTCCCACCGGCTGAATGTCCCAAATTTTTGGATGACATTTTTTTTTAATATTGTTGAAATATTGCTCTTTTATGTGCTTAACATTTTGAAGAAAAAATGTATATATTATATTTTTTTTTAAATAGAGAAAATACGTTTCTTGGCTTCGAAACCCACGTAACCCCTTAATATAAACTTCACCATCATTTGGTTTATTTGACAGAAATTGCTTTATCGTTCAATTTATTCAATATACATTTTACTTCGAGTTAAGGGAGACTTTGTCCTTGAAATCGGCGGGAGATGTTAGCGGCTCAACATGAGCAGCTAGAAGAAGAGGAGGGATGCCTCTATGGACCAGGCATTGCCGATTAGCGGTAATTATAAACACATTTGTGTAAACACATTACAAAACTTTAAAAGTGTTTTTTCTCGAAAACACGTTTTTAAAAATGGCTGACATTCTCTTGACCGCTGTAATTAACATATCGACCTGATATTTGGAGAGCATACTCAGAAAATATGTCTTCACGGAATGACGGATCGTTTTTTCGATAGATACATTTTTGCATTTATTATTTATCTTTTTATGCGAAAAAAACGCGAAAATTCGATTTTTTTTAATTGCCGCCATTTTCCGAAATTTGTACTAAACGAAAAACCCATCCGTCATTCCATGACCAAAGGGTCACAGATTGATAATATGCTTTGAATTTG
>OY723388.1:24055163-24240163 GCA_963210295.1 Ophion ellenae
TTTCGTCCCTTGATGAAATATCCAAAATGAATTATCGACCTGGTCTTGGTCAATGCCGATAACAGTTCGAATGCTATTAATATTTAATAGGGCTGAAAAGAATTGTGCAATTATTATACGACCAGATAGCAATGCTTATGAATGACGATCGCAACAATTACGAACGGACTTTTAAGCAGCGAAGCTTTCGAAATTGGGGTTGCAGGCGATCAAGACGATCCGATTTTTGCCCTGATTTTCCGCCATTTTTGTTGATTGACACTGTTCTACTATGCTTTATCACGGAAAAAACTGTTTTGCGACCGAATACATTATTTCGAGATTCGAATGGAAGTAAGGCTAGAATGTTCCTAAATATTGGAGATGTACATGTCGAGGATGTAGGTATGTTTGTTTTCATTTGTGAGGTGAAGAGTCAAGTGAGCACAGTTTTTGAGATACCTGGTTGAATTTTTGCACACGAATAGTATATCGTGGGAAGGGGGTTCGTAATTAATTGACTGAAAATCAGTACAACGCTCGAGATTTCGAGGGAGTTTCCTTATCCAGCGAGGTGTCTTGTTTTTTGGTGACGTCGGTGACATTCACGATTTTTTGGATATCTGGTGAAATTTTCGTACTAAAGAAGATTACATTAAGGGGTTATTCCTACTTGTAAAAGTCGAAGAATCACTTTTTTCCAAAAGCAATATATTTTGGCAGTATGTCAACTTATAAATGTTGCCTGGAAATGTCAAGGTGATCGGGTCAAAATTGGCAGATTTATAGACTATTGTGTTGACGCCCATCGGATTGCTCGGAGCGTCGTTCGAAACTTTAAACGCTTTTTTCTCGAAAGTACATTTTCGAAGGCGGTGAGCCAAATATGTCAACAACTACTGCATCGATCTGTCTGAATTTTTTAGGATTTCTTCTAGATTTAAAAATATAGTATTTGATCGAGTACTTTTTTCCCTATGTAGACCTTCGATTTGATGAACGAAAAATGCCATTTTTTGCAAAAATCAAGACTCACTTCGAATACGCGATTTTTTTAAATTTGTTTTTTGATATTAGATAACCTGGTTCGGAAGGGCATTGCCGACCGCAAAAGACGTTTTCGAGAGGTACTTCCCGGATATTGGCTGTGAATCAATTATGATTGAATATTTTTACACAAAACCATGACCGAGTGTTCTTCAGATTTTTTTTTTTGAATATCTAATTTTTGTAAAAATTGAACATCTCAATTTTCGAAAAAAAAACATTCCAAAAATGAGGTGATTTCGACTGTTGCAACTAGGCATAACCCGTTAAAGGGATGTTCGGATCAAATGTTGCGTAAATCGATGAACGGTTTACATTTCAAGGGAGTTTTCTGATATGTGGTTTTCATGCCGTAACTATCTTAAGGGGGGAGATACCTTTAAGCGAAGATGATTTTCATAATTTTCCTTACAAAGGCAAGATTTCTTCACCGTTTTCAGACTTAGGGTCTGTTTTATGACTACTTTTGGCTGTTACATGGTATTTTTTATTTCTTATTAAACTTCAAAAATGGGGGAGATATGGCACAGTTTTCTAAACTACATTTCAAAAACTGGCGTGACGTATCGTTAAAAAATTAATCGACTGATTCTGATGAAATTTGGTATAAACCTTTCTAACCTTATCGTCCAAAACAAGATCCTAAATGATTAAAATAATATGTTGTTTGAAGTATTTTTTATTGTAAAATGTAGCCATTTTTTACGGAAAGTTCAATCTTTTTGTTTCATATCGCGACATTTCAACGACTTTCAATATTTCTCACTTTTTCTTGGTTCATATTCTGCCCATGAGTATTAAGGGAAAAAAAAATCTTTAATGTTTTTTTTTCGGACTAATGCCGCTGACCCTACATGCCCCGCCGTTTGACAACATCAGACGCCCCCTTTTAGAAGACCGTGCCATACCTCCGCCATTTCCTTTAACGCCTCAAAGGCCTTTTCCCTCTCACTGTTATTTCCTGACATTTTCCCCTCATTACAATTAATAAAAGCTCTCCAAACCAACCACGAAGCTAGAGTGCGATGGAATATACATCCCGATCGAATTTCGATCAAACCAAAATGATATTGCTTTCGTAAGAATTAAAACTTACAAAAACACACTATTTGTGCTACAAGTGTCTTAAGGGGGTATCCCACTTTGGAAACTTAAAAAAATCGTTTTTGAGCCGGACGCTGAAGTTTGAAAAATTGACGAAGTTACACCGATTTTGGTGTAACGGTGTGCGTCGTGTTTACCGCAATCCGTCGAGTTTAAACTCGATTATCTCGAAACTACATATCTTGATACGGCGGGGTTGATATCTGGAGTAACTTTCACACTATGGACTTGAATTTGCACAGTTAGCGTTCAAACAGTAGTCATTTTCGGTTCATAGTCGCATTTTTCAATTGGATGAACCATTTGTTAATAACAACGACTTCAGCATGCTGTTTTTCAAGAGAAAAATGAGGTTTTCTTTGGAGAAGCTGTCATTTTTCGTATTTGTCGAAATTTCGAAAAGTGGATCGTGAACCCATAGCCAGTTGGATATATTTGAAGAAAACATTTTTTGTTTCCGTTTAAAATTACATTTTAGCCTGGTACACTGAGAACAAAAACCAATTGAATCGAAAAAAATATATTGGTTGATTCAAATAAATGTCTGATCGCGGAGTGCCACCGATATATGAAATTGTTACAATACTATCAAATATTGGAAAATGTGAGAGATTCAAATAACATATTATTTTACTTGAAAACCTCTTCTGTTCTCTGAATATCTACATTATCCTTCAAATAAAATTATAGTCTATTGAAATCATTCTATATACAATCCGTAGATGTATGGATGAAATAATTAAGCGGTTGCTACAACATTTTTTATTTCGTACAAAAATATAATCAATAGAATGAATTATTTCTTTACTACATCGAAACGAATATGCTATGAGACATACGTTTTTCCATTTGTTCTAAATCTTAAATAAAAAGTGAGCATTATAATGATCATCCACGATAATAGTGAAGATAATATCAGATATTCAACTAATAAGAACAGATACTACACTTTGATCTTAGCCACAGGCCAAGAAGCGATACTCTTTTGAGTTTCTCCGGCGTTTAAGTAGATGTTAGGTTAGCGCTACGCTTACGAGAAACGAGCGCGCGTGCGGCTTCTAGCGGAGACTCCGAGAACTACGGGTTTCTCACACCTATACCCTCGTGAATTTTTTCAAGCAAATGCGCAAGAAACAAATTTTATTTTCGCATAATTTTTTAACCAATTCAGACATTTGCTTAATATTTTTCAACTAAAATACAATATTAATATTTAACGAATAATGTACTTGAAAATCAATATCGGATATGGTGAAAAAAATAAAATAACATATTTACTCAATAGAAATCTTATATGAATCAAACGAGGGAAATTCAATTTTTCTTGTGTACTCGAATCAACAATATTCATGTTATGAATTGGAACGTTTTTTTTGTTCGTTGCAGAGTTGCATTTTAAACTAAAAAAATTTGTTCGCGAAATTTTTTTAGATAGTTTCAATAATATATTGTTCTCGGCTAACAATATATCTTTTTAATGAAAAAAAAAACTTAATTTTATCATGTTATTAAAGTCAACCGCATATTCTTTGGACTAATAAATGCGATTATTTACACCAACAATTTTACAATTGAATCAACGAAATTTCATTCAATAACACCAATGATATTGGATCAACGATTTTTTTTCTTAGTATAGAGATCCCGCCTCTTCGGGCCTCGCCGCTGGAGGACTGCAACGCAAACTGCAGCACCACGAACACTTTGAAAGATTTTCTTCCGAAAAAATTACATTGTAACCACAAACACGTGTGCAACATGCTGGGAGAAAGAAAATGTATTCCAACCAAGATGTCACTAGAAAAAAATGCATCATTCTGACCCTTCAAATTGGGCTTCCAGAGAGGGACACCCCGTTGAAATTGACGAATTCATGGCATAATTTGAGGTTAGAAATGCAGCGATATACTCACTTTTCGATCACCGAGAAATCCGATGCGGCAGTCAAGCTGTACAGTGCTGCCGATTCTCTCGGTGACGTTTCTGCGATCCTCCTCATCGATGAAGTACGGCCCGAATTTTCCGTAAACGCTTGGAACGCTGGACAGCAAGAATTTGTCGAAGCTCTGTCTGGTGGTGGTGGTCGGGAACTGAGGATCATCGACGCGATCGGTGTCGGTTATGACCGAGGGTTTTATCTCGTAGAATATCTTTTTCGATTTGCCATCCACGAAATTGATCGACTGTCCCGTGTTATTCTTCGCGTTCGGATAGCCCGATTTGGCGGAGATTATTTGATTAACGGCGAGGGGGGATGTCTCGATCTTATCGGCGACAGGAGAATCTTCATCGTCGAGGTTGTCCTTGAGGCCAAGATGTTTCGGTAAACGTGACGCCAGTGAGGAGGATCCCGAGGGTGTGTTTCCCTGTTTCTCATTTTCCTCGCTTGTTGTATGAAACGATCGGGCTCCGATGGCTTTGTGATTACCCGCCAAGGGGATGAGGATATCGACGCCGTTGGCGTTGTCGACGTTTTCCTCGTGGGCGGATCCTCCCTCGCTGATCGGCAGATCCGAAAACGATTCGTCAGTGATTCGCCTTGCTCGTACTATTTCCTCAGCGTGGTCGAAATCCGTCATTGTCTCGTGTCCATGGAGCGTAACTTCGTTCAAAGTTCTCACGGTGGATGAGTGCTCTTTGAGGTTCCCCGAAACGTGAACGAGACCCTCTTGTCTCAAGCCGTTTGGCCCTTTGTCACTCGACGATGTCACGCTCACCGAGGAGTCCGTCAGCATGTGAATCCTCGAATCATCAACGAATCGTTTCAGGTCCCGGTCCCCATTGGAGCGATCGTCAAGGCGATGATCATTCTTCATTTGAGGTCGCACCTTTGACTGTTCGCCAACCTGGTAATTAGCGGGATAATGCGAGACGCCCGAGTTCTTGGCTGTTGAAGACATTGTTCCCAGGCTGGAATGGAAAAGGGGGTCAACGGTGCCATTGATAAGACCCGATTTGACAACGTTCTCTTCAGCAGACTCGTACGCAGGCAAATTTCGTATTATCTGGGACTCGTGGTGTTCCGCTGGGTCGCGAAAAATCGACATTGGCGAGCTACTGCCTTCCGACGTGGGGCTTTTGTTCGTCGCAGATGTCAGCCAGGTCGTTAGTCGATCGTACGTCGTTATCGCTGACTCGACGCTCGATTCGCCCGTCACCTCGTTCTTCTTCCCCGTTGATCCCACCTCGTATCCGATATCTCCATCTCGCGAGGTCGTTTCTCGTTCGCGACTACGATGACGAGCGTAGCGACGGAGAACGGAGGAAAGACGGGGCAACGGAGCATCACCGTCCATGGAACTCGATGAGGAAGAAGCCCCTGGAATGGCGGCGAAGCTTTCGTCGAAGTTTCGCGACGTGGCGAGCCCGCCAGTACTCGAGTTTGATCTCACGTTGCGCCTTGACTTTCCATTCTCGAAACTTTCCACGGCAAATCCCGTGTACCAATAATCCGGCGGATAGCTGGTGGTGGGTCTCTTGGAATTCCGGGCCAGCCTCGAAGCTCGAGTGGACACGGACCACCAGTGGAGAAATCTCGGAAGTTTCGCTGCTGTACCGGTGTTACGAACGTTGCTGGGAGGTACAGTGGGTTGTCGGAACGAAGATGGAGGAATAGTCGAGTAGGTATTGGATCTTAACGAGCTGGACTGGCTATCGTCCTCGATCTTAACGAACCTGCTACGTGTAGGGACGATTCTACTGATCACATTGACCACTCGAACAGGCCACGTGACACTCGACTCGTCCCTTCCCCGATCCTCCTTACCGGTGTCTATCCTCTCTGCAACAGACATTTCGACCAATCACCAAACGCTCCATAATTATCGGCTAACGTCCGAATCCTACGACTCTTTACCACTATCCCTGAGCTGGAATAGGGTGCCTCTCGTGTTGGAATCGCTCAATGGGTGCGGGAGCGGCTATCTCGCGGGGACATATCGATTGGATGGGGAAAATGGGCGGCATGGTGTTAATTCCAGATAGGAAAGACGCCGTTGATTGCTTACACTCGAGACATGTTATTGGGTTGTAACATATATTCGTCGCGTTTTCTCATGTCGTTTGCAATCGGTCGTTTGTACATTCGGATATGCAGAATAGATCTTCTTCCAGTGCTCTGGCGGCTTGGGTTGGTTAAGAGCTCATATACACCCGAGACGGCTAAAAGTAAGGTTATGTTTAAGAATTTTTGATGTGTAAAAAACCGAATTTTATCGAACAATCATGATTTACATTTTCACTACATTGCGTGGAAATTTGATTGAAAATTTCGAACGGTTAAAAAGTTAGAGTCGTTTTCCTGGGACGTGTTTTTGCTGACAGCGTTTGTGGTACCAGACGTGACTGCCATTTTTTTATTGAAAAAAATTGTTTCTTAAGGCCTTAGGCTTTTTTGGGGATTTTTTCTCACAGAAAAACTACAAAATAAATCGAGATTACAAAAAGATGTTTATCATACATATCAGTGACTGTATACGATAATTTTTTTGAAGCGATTAATTTCAAAATTTCGGCTGTGCAGCGTTTTTTTCTCAAAACTGCATTTTTTAAGTTGGCCGTAAACAACTCAGACAATTTTCAACCGATTCACTTGAAATGTTGAATATATCTTGAAAAATAAATTGTCTATGCAAGTACGTAGGATTTTTTAAAAATATTGCATAGTTCATTTGTTATTAACAATTATCAGATGATTTTTTAGGCAATTTTTTAGAAAGTGGAAAATTTCGTCACATAATTGTTAATAACAAATGAACTATGCAATATAAAAAAGTCCTTCGTACTTCCATAGATAATGTATTTTTCGAGATATAATCAACGTTTCAATTGAATCGGTTGAAAATTGTCTGAGTTATGTTTCCGGCCAACTTAAAGGGAGGGTAGGGATTTGCACTTTTGAAAAATCGATTTCTTTTGTCTTTTCATATAGTTAAACATTTCAAGAATATAATCCCAAAATTTCAAGTCAATCAGAGCAAAACTCTCGAAGTTATTGACTATTTAGTCCCGCTCCTCTAACACTGTGGCTCCGACTTCTCTAAACTTCAAACGCGTTTTTCTCGAAACCACTTTTTCAAAGTCCGTGTTCACTGCCATTTGAAAACTACATGACCGATTTATTTCAAACTTGGTACACACTTTCTACATATAAAATACCTCCCCCCAACGGTTAGTTTGAGATTTTTCTACATTGAGGGGGTTTTCCACCCTCAAAATGGCGGAATTTTTCGTGAAAGATAGCACTTTTCACTTTACATGACCACCAAAAATTTAGAAATGAAAAAAAAAATTATCAAAGACCGTTGGGGGGGGAGGATTGATGATACTTTGACTACATTTTAATGGTACTTGATTTCAGATAGTTTCTAGCTGAGCTACAGTGAACACCGCAAATCGTGTTTTTCCAAAGGCGGTCTTGGAAAAGCTTTGTCACCGGCTTGTTTGTGGATATTTTCGCGTACAGATTTCACGGAATGTTCTTGAAATGACACTCAAAAATATACAACAGGTTTCAATAAATTTACTCTATCCATATAGATGAAAAAATTCGCAAAACAGTGTTTTTTTTCACGCTGAAACCCCTACCCTTCCCTTAAAAAATGCAGTTTTCAGATAAACGCTGTACAGCCGCCATTTTGAAATTAATCGCTTCAAAAAAATTATTGTATACAGTCACTGATATGTACGATAAACACCGTTTTTTGTAATCTCGATTTATTTTGTAGTTTTTCTAAAAAAAAATTCCCAAAAAGCCTATTTTTTCGGCCTCTAGAGTGGCCTAACCCCTTGAAATAGATAGATAAAACTAGAACTTATCGAGCCGAAATTTTTAAATTTAATTTTTCGGGTCATGGCAGTCACTGGAATAAAACAGGCGATTTTTCGCTTCAAAATTGTTCAGTACTTATGATGATAAAAAAAAACAATGCCAGGTATCGAAAAAACGGCTCGATAAGTACTAGATTATTCTGTGAAGCATAACTGTGCAAAACTTGATCCCGATCGGTTCAGTAGTTGCTGAGATATTTCTAGTGCCGATTTTGAAAACACCGTTTCGCGTAAAACGCGTTCAAAGTTTGCCCAGGCCGTTAGTCGTTGCTCACCAGGTCATTTACAACGCGCTATAACTTCGTCATCAGTGCGAATTTCCTTATGAAATTTTCAGGGCAGACACTCAGAGGATAGTACTTTCGGATGATCACCTTTTTAAAAAATCAATCGTTTTAACCTACCCAGGCGTATGTAAGCACTCGAAAACTGATCCAGGTGGTTTTGGCAGGAGTTTAAGCCTGGGTGATTTATATCATTGAGGGAGTTCTGCAAAGCTCCAAACTAATAGTAGTCCGTAGGTGCAAGGAGCTAACTACATGCTGAATGCACTCAATAATCCTGGTCAAGTTGCGATATTTTTCACCGAGTAGTTTAAGGGGTCTTCTCACTTTAGACGCTAAAAATGGCTATTTTCATGAATTTTTTTGATTGGTTTATATTATAGATAATGATATAAAAGTTGTTACACTTAATGAATACACTTTCAAAAAACATTTAAAAAATTAATTCATTTCAGTCACTATTTATAGACGAAAAAGGTAGTTAAAAAAATGGCCTGAAAATTGTAGGTCTGCGCTGTTGATGAAATCTCGGAGATGGATTCCGAACAAAGAAATCAAACGGTTTTAGATTAAGTATGGTAACGGTTTAGATTAGTCGTTTGATATGCGCTATAGCGCATATCAAACGATTTTTTATATATGCAAAAATAACAATATGGCGGACATTTTTCGAAAAAAAAACAAACAAAAAACCGTGTTTTGTCACCGTTTTTGGCAAAAACGTAAATATCAGAACTTTACAAAATCCTTGATAGCGCTATAGCTATAGTTGTAAAGAATATGTGGTCAAAATTTCATAAGATCGCTTCGGTAGTTTTGAAGATTTTATTAACAAGCCGTCGAAAAACGTTGTTTCCAGAAAAATGCGTTTAAAGTTTGTTTGGGTTACATAAATAAATATAAAAAAATGTTTTAATGTATGTCGAAAATGTATTTATTAAATGTGACAATTTTTATATCAATATCTATAATACACTCATTACAAAAATTAAGGGAAAAGTAAAATTTAAAAAAAAATTCGAAGTTTTTTGAATAGCTGTAACTTCGTGAGAAATGGTCGTATCGTAAAAAGAAAAATGGTGTTTTAAAGCTTGAAATCTCTAGTTTACGAATCTCACCGGCAATTTCTTTAATCAACACGCTCGGCGTGAATCTAAGAATTAGTGCGAGGCAAAAATATTCGATTTTTTTTCAAATTCGTCCACGGGCTCACATTTTTTTTTAAGCTTGAACCATACTGGGGTCATTCAGCCTGATTATTTAGCTTCAAAACGGTATTTTGTGGACTTCTGTACGACCATTTGTCACTGAGATATCAGCGTTTAAAGAAAAAAAAGGAGCTTTTTTCGTAGATCATCAATATCTGATGAACAAATGATCGTACAGCGAGCTAAAGGTGGGTTTCGTAAACTGGAATAAATTCTCTAAAAGCACCTTTTGGTACTTTAGAGAACTTTTTTTAACCTTAATAGTGATTTGAAAAAGTACGAAAAATGCCTTCTTTCGAGTTTTGGAAAGTCCACGTCAACTTTGCAAATATTGCGAAAATGACTCACGTTTCTAGGTTTTTAGTTCAATGCCCAAAGGCCCCCACAATTTATAAATTGATCGGCTGAACCGTTATTTTTGACCAAAGCATACAAATGTTATAAAAATTAAAGAAACACTTTTATTGTTTCTTGAATGTCAATTAATGATGATTAAATTGAAAATAAAACTTCCGTTATTTTTTCTCAGTTTCGCAATAACTATTCTTTAAATCTTGGACAAGGAAAAAAATTCATAATTAAAATTTTGAGCCCGTGGACGAATTTGAAAAAAAAAGTTCGAAAATATTTGCCTCGCGCTATTTCTTAAGTTCACACCGAGCATGTTGCTTAAAAAAAAATTACCGGTGCGATTCGTAAACTAGAGATTTCAAGCTTTAAAACCCCATTTTTTTACGTTATGACCATTTTCCACGAAGTTACAGTAATTCAAAAATCAATGAAATTTTTTGGAAATTTTACTGCCACTTTTAGCGTCTAAAGTGAGAAAACTCCTTAATTAGTCAATTACGAGCAGAAATTTGGACCGCTTAATTTTATCGTCCAACCAACATGTTGGAAATATCGCAACAGAACTCCAGGTCGCATGGACCGAATACTTTTGATTCAAGCCACAGCTGAAATGGTACATGGAGACTAGGAGGTATTGGCGTCAAGATTGGCAACGCTACGAAAAAGGGACGCTTCGTCACCGTGCGACAAAAACGGGACGAGTGTATCTACGTCACAACCCAATGCCAAATGCACAATGGCAATTCGTAAAGCGTGATCAACGAGTACCAGTTGATTGTTCGCAAAATTGGTTCTGGAGGATCGCTTGCTTCGCGTATCCATGGAAGAGTGCGCATTCGGTAAAACTCTGGAGACCGACGAGGAACGTTTCCGCGTCCCGTCATCATCGATTATCCGTTTCACATTCGTCCCTACCGATATCGCGGACTTCCATTAATCCGTCGTATGCAAAAAGTATGCACAAAGAGCTTTCGAACGGTAGGATTCTTCGACTTTTCCGAAGGTGGACCCGTTCGTCGAATCCTGGTCTCCATAAAAGTCAATTTCCAATAGCAGCCGTACGGCGAAATGGACAATCGACGTGAGTTATTCACGATGGATTCCGAATCGGGAAAATTTCGCGATAGTTTTCCGTAGAAATTCTACGGCTGCAACGGAGCCACCAGCTCTCGATGCAGAATTAAATTGAAATGTTGAGCTCCCAGAAGTGAGACGGGCGTATACGCGAGAAGACTATGTAAGGTATGTGCAAGTATGGGGGGACGACAAGTGCGCCAGTTTAGATCGCGCCAAATGTTGTGCGCCCAGTTACACTCTCGGCCGTATACCAACGTGTCTCGGTTTATTTCGATACACGTCCCAATGCATCGGCATCGAATTTGTTTGTAGGAGTCTGGGATATTGAAGGCGCCGCGCCTGCACACCTCCCCGCGACACTCTACGTAGTCCTGGTGTAATTCGATGGAAGGTTGGAAAGGACGCTACTCAACCATCCTCCCCTTACCATTGCTACACTGCACCGGTGCTTCCGCGCCAATCCCCCAGCGTTTTGCACCCTTTTGCGCGTTTCCTTTTTTCCAACGTTACTTCCGGTTGCGTTCTCGGCTGCTCGTATGTACATGGCCAGTCTTCGGGAAAGCAATTTCGAAGCCAAGCCGTTCGGCACGTGTGTGGGATCGATCCTATCGCGGCGTGTACGATGTCCGGGATGGATATATTGCTCGAACGAAGAAGGCAACTCATTCACGTCCAACTCCACCATAACTGTATTCCTATCTCAGTGCATATGTGTCTGGGGGATACCCGCAGATTTTCATATCTGTGAAATCATGACTCGAGTTGATAACACGGATCTAAGCAAACGCGGCAAAAATGATGGGCAAGATACACCTGGACTCAGCTCAGAACAAACATAGACCTAAATATAGTAGACTTGAACAAAACTACTTCGAACTGGATGCGAAGTGGCAGCTTAGACCCAATATCCAATGACCAAGTCCGTTTTTGGCACCCTAGACATCGCAGTTGTGGTGTACATGGGATGGACTTATCTTAGCCTCTCTCGAAAAGTGGCAGGTAGCCGGGCCCAATATCCAATGACCGAGTCCGTTTTTGGCACCCTAGACATCGCAGTTGTAGTGTACATGGGATGGACTTAACTTAGCCTCTCTCGAAAATTTGCTGGTAGCTTAGGGCCTATATTCAATGTTCAATTCCTTCTTTGGCAGCCTAGACATCACAGGTATAGTCCAAGTCAACTCATTCACATCCAACTCCAGCATAACTGTATGCCTATCTCAACGCATATGTGTCTGGGGGATACCCGCCTATTTTCATATCTTAGAAATCATGACTCGAGGTGAGAACACGGATCTAAGCAAACGCGGCAAAAATGATGGGCAAGATACACCTGGACTCAGCTCAGAACAAACATAGGCCTAAATATAGTAGACTTGATCAAAACTACTTCGAACTGGATGCGAAGTGGCAGCTTAGACCCAATATCCAATGACCAAGTCCTTTTTGGCACCCCAGACATCACATCTGTAGTATACATCTGATGGATTATCTTAGCCTCTCTCGACAAGTGGCAGGTAGCCGGGTCCAATATCCAATGACCAAGTCCGTTTTTGGCACCCCAGACATCAGTTTTAGTATCGGATGGACTTATCTTAGCCTCCCTCGAAAATTTGCAGGTAGTTTAGGCCCGATATTCAATGTCCACGTCCTTCTTTGGCAGCCTAGGCATCAGAGGTATAGTCCAAGTCTGATTCTGACTAGATCGCAATGGACGATTACGTCATTGCAGTAATACACCTTGGGCAATGTCAACCTTCGCGTCATAGTATTTCCCCAAATCCAATATTGACTGCTGTACATCAAACGCAACAGGCAATCCGCTTCGACTGGTCAACGTTGTTTAGTGGGACGCAGACAGGAATCATTTTTCCCATGTCACTCCCTGCCCCCTCGCCCTAGCCGTGCGTGTTGTGTTTCACTTGTAAATATCGGTCTTCCCATATGTCCACACGTTAAATTCATGTGTGCCTGTCAATTGTCGATTAGTAGAGCCTGTTGGCGATTTTGGTCGTTGCTGATCAAATAACGCTGAGGGAAGGTGTAGGAGGGAGGAAGGGCTCACCTGGAGTCGCTGTCACCAGTAAGGAGACTACGGCGATCACGCCAAATCCCGAGGTACCAAGCCGCATGTCTCCAATGGGGTTGGATGACGATTCTCCCTCAGCCTTCGGGTACCTCCTCCGGAATTTCGTTCATCATCGAGCCTGCAGCATACGAAGTGCAAATGAAACATCGTTCAACGCGTATTCGATCATACGAAGGTTACTATAAATTTCGAAAACTTCTTTCTGCGTGCGTACACGTGAGAACAGCTATTTTTCAATACCGGAGAGTTAGAGAAGTCTTGCCAGTTGAAAGTTTCCTACGAGAAGGGTATGGGTAATCGAGCAAGATATCGGGTGCAGATCTGTACCGGATATAACCCGGGGAAATGGCTCTCAACGGTGCACGCAGGCATCCCTGTGCGTTTCTGCAGACGGAGCAAACAAGACTAAACTACTCCGTGTATCAGCAAGGTCTAACTCAACCAGGCCATAGCCAATTTCTGACGAGATTGATACCCCCGAACGGATATGTTCCTACACTGCGCAGACATTGGCGAACAAACTACACCGCGAATCTCCCAAACGCGCAGACCGAACGGCTGATATAATTGGAGAGAAAAGTGAATGTAATGGATAGTAGGATGGTAGGACCACCAAATGCTTTTCTCCTTTGGTCTGGTTGGGTACTCTGGAGGCAATACGAGCACGATGGATAGTCAAAACAGAGTTTCACAGTGAATACGTAGTAGCAAAATAGTTTTGGCTTTTCTTATTGGATTCGCTCGATGACTACAAGACTGGCAATATCGCCACAACATGGTGGATGGATGAGGAAGATGCGCATAATGGTGTCAATCCAGATAGGAAAGATTTCGTTCATTGTTCAAACACGGCACATGTTATTGGATTGTAACACATATTCGTCACGTTTTTAGTGCTTTTCCAATCGTTTATTCGTACATTCGGATAATCAGAATAGATCTTCTCCCATCTCTCGGGTAGCTGACGGATTCTATTCTTATAAGATTGCTGCGGCTTGTGTTGGTGAAAAACTGATCCAGATAGAATTGTTAGGAGTGCAAGTCTGGGTAATTTTCGTCATTGGGAGGGTTCTGCAAAGCTCTAAACAAACAATAGTCCAGAGATGCAAACTACATGGTGAATGCACTAAAAAATCCTGGCGAACTTGCTACAATCTTCACCCCGTAGCTCAACTAATCAATCGCAAGCAGACATTCGGTACGCTGATTTTTTATGGCACACCCGTGTGGAAATATTTTCCGGGATGTCTAAAGGACCCAACTAATTGTCCCCAATTTTATCCCGGGCCTGGTTTGGATTCCGAGTGGTACCTTTATAGGATTGTCCCGCTTTTGAAATCGGGCCCTTTAGTGGACATCTATTCGGGGCCATACTAGATTCCCTGATTGCGCCTGAATTATCCAATTTCGTCCCTACTATACCCGTGCAATTAGCCCTGTTAAGTCCCCACGTTCACCCCGTCAGATCCCTATGATTCCCCTGTATTTCCCTGTAATAAAGAAGATGCATATTTTGCGAGAAGATTTATAAATATATATTTATTTATTTATTTATTTATATATATGCCAGCAAGTTTACAAACATTCTTATAATAGAAAACAATATGCTGACATTTTAAGGATAATGTGAACAATATAAAACGTTATATGTTAATCATGTTGATAACGATTCAGAATACTTCAATGGCTAAAAATACTTTTTAAGACCAATCTTTGGGGAGGATGAAAAATGCAATAAGAACACTCAATCATCCATTAGAGCAATATTGTCGCCAACAGCATGAAAGAAATCTCATTCCATCTAATCCAACAGAGATCCCCATTTAATTTAAAATCATTAGCCGTACTCTCAAAGACGGGACAATATTTGTAAAATCAATGATATTTAATTCCTCTTTTTTCATCACAATATGTACGCCGAACAATGTTGTACTTTTGAGCGATGGTTGTATAATGGAGATAAAAAAAATTTATGGTGAAAATGAATCCCAAGAATCTGTCTACATCGAGGGGAAAATTTCGAAAAAAAAAGTTGACATGTACAATTATCCACGTAAATCATCCAGTATTGGAGCATGGAGAATCCCAGAACAAACTTTAAACGATGCAGTTTACACATTAGCCAGCATCAAGAGAAAATTGGTAACATTGCGATTGTCCCTAGAACCAAACGGAAAACTCAATACTTATGCCCTGACATTGATTCACGTATAAGTGATTACTTAAATAAAAATGTATATATTTTTAAGTTGTAACGTTTTCTTCTTTTCTTTCAAATTCATTGAAAATGATAAGCGAATTGTTAAGTGAGTGAGATATTTGCATGAGGCAGTTATAAAACACGGATAAATTACTATTAATTTTTGTCGCTTATAAATATTATAACTTTAATTGATCTTTGTGATGATCCCTGACTATATCTGACCAGGCTTTTTACTGGTGAACCAAATGAAACCGTAATTTATTTTATGATGGAAATTGTGACTGAACCACACTGGGCCCACATTAGTCTGCCTGGTCAAGACCCGATTAAACTCATTGTAAAAATTAGCCAGTGCCCTGACAGCACCTGGTCGGGGCCTTCATTGGTGCATCCATCGTACCCCTGTTATTTTGTATCATGAAAACTAACGAGTACCTTCCTAGGACCGTTTGTGGCAGTATTCTGGAAATCCCTGTCAGGGATTCCACTTCGAAGCCGTAACGGGACCTGTATATTCTTCGGATTTCCCGGACTATTTTCCACACGGGACATTAATGCGGTACTCAGCACGACCACTAAATTAGTGGTCCCGAGTTCACAGTTTTCAGCCCAGTACAAGGTGAGTTCCACTCCCGCGGACTAATCGTTGCCCTCAAGGGCTAACATGCCTCAATCATTGAAAAAAAACAACCCTCTGTAATTGTTGTTTACGATTCTCGATACTTTTACGCGTTCAAAAACCTGAACCTCAATTAGGGCACAGTAAAAAGGTCAAGTCCGGCGCCTTCGAATTCATGTATCTAGCCGAAAAGGGCAGCGACCCAATAATCAAGTACGTGTTCGTACCACATTCAACTTCAATGGCCGACTCCTACATACTGAAAAAATCGCTCGTCATTTTACGCTCAATCGAACACGCGATTGAAGGGACCATTGGCTCGAAATGAACCCAGCCAAGACGAGCCATGTGGATAAAAATATCAAACAGCAAATAATCAGTGAATGAGATCGACCGTAAAGCCGATCAATGACGAGTCAGAGAAAAGACACAAAAGAAACGAATCGACAAACTTCAGCCGGCCATGTCTCTGCGCAATCTCGGTGAAGATTTTTCTCCCTTTCAGCCGTAAAAGTTTGACGATAAATATTGTTCACGATGCATGTCGTCTTAGAAAATAGCTCCGGGGAGAGTTTTCGGTTGCGTTCCGTTAGTTTCGTTGGATGTTCGGGCATCTGTGTGCACGTTTGGGCGATGCTGCACAGTAGATCGTGGCAGTGGCAGAGCAGACGCAGTCAGGCTCGAAAATTTAAGCCGCCATCAAGTACGAAACGAGGTAATAGACGCGCGGAGGAGTTGAATGGGTTAAACTTCTTAATTATCTTACGAGCTGCTACTACATACCCGGTGTGCACTCTCGTAACGGCTTAATATTTAAGCTTTCTCGCTCTCTCTCTTTCTCTCTTCTCTCTCTCTCTCTCTCTCCCTCTCTCTCTCTCTCCCTCTTCCTTCCGCCCCTCGCTGCATTTCTCTTTTCTCAAACTTCTCGGGCTTCTTGCGTTACCGTGTTCACTTCGTCTTTTAGATTTCTCTTGTTCTCTTCACGCCTCTCTTATTCAAACCATTGTATATATTTGGTTTGCGTATACGTATACTGTAATTTAAACGTCTTCAACTGTGTATACGCTTAGCGCTCTCTCTCTCTCTCTCTCACTTTCTCTATCTCTTTCGGTTTCGTTGTTCCCTCTTCGCACTTACCGCTCCAGAATGAGAAGAGTTGAGAGAAAATCCACTGTCTATTCCCATTGGCGCTATGAACGATAGGCTAACTTTGAGAAAGGGACGCAGAAACTATTACCACTCAAGCCTCGGTTTTAATTCCCCCCCCCTCTCTCTCTCTCTCCCTCCCTCTCTCTCTCTCTCTCTCTCTCTCTCTCTCTCTCTCTCTCTCTCTCTCTCTCTCTCTCTCTCTCTCTCTCCCCCCCCCCCTAAGTTGCCGTCCCTTATTCTTTTCCTTTTTTGTTAATCATCTCGTTTTCATGACGACTCCCAAAGGGCTGTAACGTTTTCTTACCTCGCCCTTCATACTTTGAGCTTTATTGCTTTCTCTTTCCTGCTCGCCCTCTGTTTCTTTCTCTCTTTCTTGCTTTACCCCCCTCTCCCTCCCTCCCTCTCTCTCTCTGTCTCTCTGTCTCTGTCTCTGTCTGTCTCTCTCTCTCTCTCTCTCTCTCTCTCTCTCTCTCTCGCTCCCTCTCGCAGTCTCTCTTAACTTATGCCTGTTTCTCTCCTTTGGGTTTGTCCTCTCTCGCTCGCTCTCTCTATCTCGTCGTTTGCCTGAAAACCTCATTCTCGGAGCGACAACGTGGCAATTTTATCGAACGATAAAAAAAACCGTTCGGTTTGGTTTTTCTTTTTTACGCTCGAGCGAAGAAATTCGAGGGCGCTGCCAATCTAACCAAGATTTTTCGATAAACTTGTGTAGCGTGTATCGGACATTTCTACTTCGCGACATTCGCCAATTTCGTTCATACATACGTACCTACATGCGCGCGTATATGTAAATACGTATATTCGTGCGCGTATAACCGAGTCATCTCGAATTGTGCGAAGAAAATTGGATGTCCCTGCCAATTCATACGTGATGTATGTGGATCCTTTTTTTCGATTATATTGTTAAAAAAATCGACGCGAAATTTATTCGCGCAAGAAAATCGCGCGTATACGATGGGTAAAAATTGTTTGACGACATTGGGCTTTTTTTCGTGTCGCTGTATAAAAATACACCAAAATTCGTGGATAACGAAGAAAAAATATCACGAGTATCACAGATGTTGAAGGAGAAGCTTATTTGGTGAAACACGTAGGGATATGACCTAGGATTTTGGAAAAATCGTTTTTTTTCTGGCTTAAGGGGTTACCCCCACTTGCGATTTCGAAAAAATCGATTTCTTTTATTGCATTTTTTTGAAGTATAATTATCTGAGAATATGTCCTGAAAATTTCAAGTCGATCCGAACAAAATTGACTGAGATATGAGCGTTGAAAGAGAAGAATCCGCGTTGAAAGAGCGTTGAAAGAGAAACTTTAAACGCGTTTTTCTCAAAATGGCATTTCTGAAGTCGGTGACCAAGATTACTCGAACACTAATGAACCGATCTTTTTGAAATTTTGCAGGCTTATTTAATACATAAAAATGTAGTCTTTAATCGTTCGATTAAAAAAAAAAAATGGCCGTTTTGTCGCCAAAAAACGGCCGTTTTTTTTTCGTTAAAATCGAACCATTAACTTTGACTGTCCGCCATTTTGTGAAAAATGAATATTTTTTAAAATCCTTCGATTAAAGACTAGTTTATACTTATATTTGACTAAATCCATCCGCATTTTTTTTCAGATGATCCACTTCGCCTCAATGTTGGTCAACGCAAACCGTGTATATAAAAACATTATTTCATTGACGGCCATTTGCCACTAAACAATGTAATATTTTTCAATAAAAAAATTACTGAAAGTTCTTCAAGATGTGTTATTTAAGATGGTATATTGATCGATTAAAAAAGTTTTATAGTTTTCTTTAAAAAAATTCATGAAAAAGGCCTTTTTTTGCGCTACAAGTGGGGGTAACGCCTTAAAAAATACTTTGGTGTCATAAAAATAATTTGCAATTGGTCGTGGAGCGAAATTTTTTTTTAAGGTTCCATTATCGATTTTGCCGCAGCGCCTCGGACTTCTTTCAGGCGCCTCGTACAACTTTAAACGCGTTTTTCTCGAAACCACTTTTTTCAAACTGGGAGGACGGATTACTCGAATACCTTTGCATTGATCGATTTGAAATTTTGATAGTAGCTTCACAATTACATTCTCTATGGGAATAAGTAGCCGTTTTTTGATTAAATGATTAAACTTTTTTTATAAACAATTTACTGCTTGTTTTTTGGGCAAAAAATCGATATATATCTCTCAAAGTGCGCCATTTTTTTTAAATTTGATAAAAAAGATCCCTACGTAGTCCCATAGCTAATAATATATAGATTATAATTTTTTTGTTCTTGTTCCTGGTCTTATACTCTACGAGAAAACCGTCCTCCCGTGAAGTTATTTGTAAAAAACACATTTTTCAAGATGGGCTCTGCCGCCGCCATTTAGTATGACAATTGTAATAATTTTTTTTAATATTTTAATATGTGTTAATTAAACCCTCTCAAAAGAAACTCTGTTCCTTTTTTCATACTCCCAAAATAAATTGTCAAAGTAAGGCTTTTTTCTGCCGCTAGAGTGGTGTTATACCTTAAATATTTTCGTATATTTGAAATTAAACGGAGCATCCGAAGGCTCCGTAAGGGAGGTTAATTCATTTTAGTATAAAAGAACATAGAAACTAGAACTGTGATTTGCACAAACCAATTGAGAAATTAATTGATTTTATTGATATCTTTCATGTAAAAAAAGTCGATCTTAATGGAAATTTTCCCGTCCTTAAGGGAGACTTTGTCCTTTAAATCAGCGGGAGATGTTAGCGGCTCAACGTGAGCAACTAGCAGAAGAGGAGGGATGCCTCTATGGACCAGGCATTGCCGATTAGCGGTAATTATAAACACATTTGTGTAAACACATTACAAAACTTTAAACGCGTTTTTCTTGAAAACACGTTTTTAAAAATGGCTGACATTCTCCTGACCGCTGTAATTAACATATCGACCTGAACTTTGGAGAGCATACTCAGAAAATATGTATTCACGGAATGACGGATCGTTTTTTCGATAGATACATTTTTGCATTTATTATTTATCTTTTTATGCGAAAAAAAACGCGAAAATTCGATTTTTTTTAAATTGCCACCATTTTCCGAAATTTGTACTAAACGAAGAACCCATCCGTCATTCCATAACCAAAGGGTCACAGATTGATAATATGCTTTGAATTTGTGTTTCAGATCAACAAAGAGGGGGCACTGATGTCAGCCGTTTACCTCCCGCGATTCGAGGACCTGTTTTCTCGGAGCTGCAACGGACGCCATTTTGGTTTTTTTTTTCAAAAAAAAAATTTTTTTTAACGTTCTGTATATCATGAATAAAAGCAAGAAAAAACCGCACTCAAAAAGCGTTACTCGTTTCCTTTAAAAAAAATAAAATGTAAACACCTGAAATATGGCACTCCAAGGACAAAGTCTCCGTTAAAAGGTTAAGGAAGATTACCAGTCTAGAGCTAAGAAAAAAGGTTAATTTTGACAATTGTTTATGGATACTCAGTGGATAAATTGAAAATTCCGTTTCGTGGCCTTTATTCTACATATCTTCGCGTATTTTTACACATTTTTTCACAAGATTTAGTAACAAAATGGCAGTGCTGGAGCTGGACAAAGCCACCTTTGTCTGGCAGTATCCTCCAACTGCCAACGTCACATGGCCAATTCTTCACGGACGGACTTGACATTTTCATGGAACCTCATTACAATATTTTACATCGAAGTACGTGGGGATTTTATATATGTTCAGAACTTTTACCGAAACCATTATTTTCGGCGATTTTTTTTACCGAAAATCATTTTTCTTTCGAACATACACCTTTCAATCAAAGATCGATATTTTTTATTTCCCTACGTACTTCAAAGGCAAATCTCACATAGAACTCGAATTATTTCGAATGTTCAGTCTTCATCTAGTTTCAGCACCGCCATTTGATTATAAAATCTTGTAAAAAAATGTACAAAGGTACTCGACGATATGTAGAAAAAATGCCACTAAACGGAATTTCCATTCTATCAACCGAGTGTCCATAAAAAATTGTCGAAATTCGCGTTTTTTCCGGGCTCTGAGCTGCCAGTCTCCTTTATGTATTCCGTAGTACGTGAAAGAAATCCACTTGGATATATTGTCCGTAGATCGTGTACAAATCTCCGAATGCACACGGTTATCCAACACTACCCTCCCGTTCCTTATTATCGAAGAATAAATTTCATTTCATCGCGAGGCTTCCCTCGACTCTTGGGACTCTCGGCGCGGCAGACTGTGCGGAGAAACCGAGAATTAAATTACAATAATAATGGGATTCTTGATATATAAATGAAAGGTACGTAAACGCGAGAACGTGGAGGAAGCTGCGCTCGAATCGTCAACTGTGTGGCGTCGGTGTGTTCGGAATCGTCGTCGTCGTTGTCGACAACGAAGTTTCCGGGGGACGAAGGGGTGCGGGCGGATTGGTCGCGACGTCGTTTCCGAAGCCGGTGCAAACTTCGAGCAAGTTCGTATATATTATCGCTCGAATGAAAAAATGACAAAAAAGGGGAAAATTCTTATATCGATTCCAGTCTCATTGTTATTATTCATCCAATGATACTCGGGTATAATGACAGGTGAATATTAACTATGAAGGGAGGCAGGAGTGTCCCTGACAACTTATAGTCAGTATATACAGGGTGTTAGGAAGGTCGATGCAAAGCCTTAAGGGGGTGATAGGTCACCTCGTTACGACCATATCTAACCTAGGTTACCTTAGTCCAAAGTCTCAGATTTCGAGTTATCATGGTGAGTATTGTTGGAAAATTTCTCAAAATAAGGTACTTAAGGTACAAACCCCCGTAAAAATTCGACTCTGCGGGGAGAACATTTTCCAGATATCTACCATTTTGAAAAATTCGCACGGTAAAGCCTTTTTTCGATAATTAAAGGTGTCTCAAAATCGTTCTCGTATTTAAAAAAGACTCCTACGCACACGCACACAAACACGGGATTTTTTGGAAAATGTCATTTTTCGACTTTTCGGAATATTTTTAACACATTTTATAAATCTTGACATTTTCTTTCACGAAGCCGAAGTTTATGAGTAGGCAAAAATAATTGAAAATACGAGAGGATTTCTAGGCGCTGTACTTGGGATGCATGATCGAGTGATTAATTACGAATTCTTTGCAATTCGACGGAAATCGATGGAGAGGGAAAATTATCCGGAGACATCTGTCAAAGACCCCCTTCCCAACGGCGTCTCAATTGAGCCAAAAATGTTCACGACAGGGCGCGATGTCCACCGAAATGGGGCGATATAGCTGGGGCATAAAAAGTTTCACCCCTATCGAATTAAAGTCTCGTCTTGGAGAAATTAGGAAAACCCGAGGAGCGAGAATCTATAGTCGAGAGGGAGAGAGAGAGAGAGAGAGAGAGAGAGGCGGTGCGGGAGAAAGAGAGAGAGACAGAGAGCGAGCGAGAGTTCATCCAAGTGAGAAATAATTCAATCTCGTTTCGTTATCGCTCGTAAGTTTCCGATCACTGCTGCTAACGACCTCAGCAGTTAATTTCATTTTTCCTCGAAGCGTTAATTTATACCATCGTATAATATTTTCTCATCACTTATTTATTTACGCTTTCATTTAATTTAATTAAAAATCTGCCAACGTCCACCCACTTTCGTCCAATTCGATTGAAGCAGACCTCCCACCAACTCTATCTCTGTAGAAAAATTAATGAGAGGCACTCCGTATAGAGGCTTTTAAAAAATGCATTTTTTTTTATTGCCTGAATTTATAGTTTGAAACCTGTAGAATACGATGCAGTTAGAGATTTAGGCCACGTCTGAAAAATGACGTCCCGAGAGCCCTTTGAGCGTGACCAGCTGTGCTCTTTTTGGAGCCCTACGTGCAGGTATAGGCACCATGTGGAGAGGTGAGTCGTCTATTCAATAATAGCTGTTAGAAACGCCCCTATGCCCATAGAAATATAGTATTACGAGGAAGCTGAAGGACTATTATATGGTGCTGGAATAACTGACTAGTAGGTAAGGCACAAAATCATACGTTTTTCCCTTGCCGCAACTTTAAGGGGCTATACCAGTGAGAACGCTGAAGATTTGGGTGATTTTCGAGAATTTTTTGGACGGAAAGTACTCAATTAAATGTTTCGGAAAATTAAGAATATATTTGGCTATATTTGACGTATATTACATAATTTTTTGATCGAAAAATATTGGGATCCAAGCGACTTATGCGCTTCCTTCGAAGACGCGAAAAAAAGTTCCTCCACTGCTGACATGATTCCGGCCGATTGAGTAGCTGAAACCGAAAAAGGAAAAAATGTCGTTAAACTGGAAGGTATTTCCTGTACAATGACGTAGGATTTTCGAAAAATATCAAAATCTAACAAAATGGCGTAGTTATGAAAAAAAGTCTGTTTTCTTACATATAAAATGGTCATTTTGATCAATGCCAAATCGTCAATTTTCAATCAATCGAAAATATCCTACGTCATTGTAGAGTAAATATATTCAAGAGGACTCAGTTCAAATTTCAAGTCAATCGGATAATTGCTCTTTGAGTTACAATGTCAGCAAATTTGGAAAAACTCATTTCGAAAAAAACGCGTTTAAAGATTTAACTATCGATTTTTGCAAGATAAAATACTATTGATATTCTTGAAAGTATAAACTGTCGAAAACGGCAAAAAAATCGATTTTTTTTAAAGTGTCACACTGGTATAGCCCCTTAAATGTTATTATCTCGAAACTTTTTTTTCAATGAGTTGAAAATCGATTACTCAAAAACTATTTGACCGATGATGCTAATATTTGGCACACGTTTTTATGATACTTATGTACCATTGACGAACCTAAGCCCGACTAAAAATTATCAAAATAAACATATTTTTGGCTGGGTCAAAGTTAAAAATTATTTTCGAAAAAATTAACTTTTTTCATTCTAAGGCCTCCCCTTTAGCCAATTATCATTGTTTTTCCAATATTAATGGTTTATCAAGTGACCACATGTATATACTAATCAATTTTTTTGCGCATACTGTTTCAGATAGTCCTACGAGGTGCTGGATTGTACACCGCATTCAACCTCCCTTCCGGACAGCTTCACGGCGACTGGTTATATCTCCACCATTTTTAACTTTTTTCCACCAACAAAAATCGTTTTGAAGACTAGAATTATGTAATAAAATGTACCTATGACCCTGAAAAGACATATCGATTCCTTTACCTCCAAAAAAAAATGATGAAAATCGGCTATAATTTGTGTAAAAGTGCCAAGAAAAAGTTCTTCATTCTACGATTTTGAAGTTTGCACCTTTGCAATACAACAAAACTTTTCCATTAATGTCTAATTTCCTCATGTTCGGTATCATTCAAAATCCTTTCTTGCAAATTTAGACTATCAATCTCCGACACGAATCCTGAAAAACATTCGAAGAATTTTCGTAGCTCAAAATTACCAAAAAAGGCTGAAAAATGGTAATTGTCTCTCAACCATGAAAACTCCCACACAACTTTATTTCTTCAACAATAATCACCCAGAATCACAATCCTTTCACTGATCTTCACCGATGTTTCACCTATCTCCATCAAATTCACAAGAGTCTCTCCATTCTATACCTAAAAACTGATGTTCCGTAAATAAAATAGTGGAACTTGTTGCACGCACAGAAAATGCAAAAATGGCCCACAACTGAAACATTTATCTCCTCGGAAACAACCCACAAAACGTCGCGGAAAAAAAATATAAGCCACCAACCATGCAGGCTCTGATACCCGCGCTAATTGCTTGCCGTATAAAAATTATTCCTACAGCTGCGGGATTTTATCCAACTTTTGATAAAATTCTATGCTGTGTACAAGCCGAGTTTATGCGTACGGTGCAACATTCTCATCCAGGGATGAAGTTTCGCGACCGAGGGGTGAGCCTCACAACGCAAGGGTGATGAATATATCGGGTAACCATACAGTCGTTCACTTCGCGAAGTTGGAAAAACTTTTCCCTTTGCATGATACGAGGACAAAGCTCCAACTGGTTGTGCAGAATGTGAGGAGACTTTTTGGAAAGTCGTATGTCCGTTGGATTATACATATATATACATATATATATATATACGTAAAGCTCATCTATATTGTACCACAAACGGGTGAAAACGTTGGAAATCTCCGCATGGTGGCTTGTACCTTTATATACCTCGAGTCTACATACCTCATGCGCCGAAACTTCGTTCATGTAGTTAAAAATTTGTTATATATTTATATCTATATACGTGTTGTTATTTCTGAAAATTTCGTTTTAAGGCGAAGCAGTGGAGCTCGCATACTCCCAAAACTTTGCACATTTTATTGTCGTCACGTCGTCAAGAAGGTTGGTATTTTGCCTCTATTCTCTCAGGACTCTCTTTTCTCTCGAGGTTCAACGAAGGGTTGTCAGGATGAGCTAGCGAGGGAGTGGGAGGGATAAAAAGGAGAAGCATGTGCATGGCTGTCGTTGCGGCGTCGCGCACACGCAAGATGTACCATTTGATGCTCAACGAAGTGGTGGCCTCCTCTCACGTACCTACAAATCATTTCACGCCGAACCGAACAGCCTCTTTGTCCTGGAGAAAAAACAGCAAGGATCTGAAGAAGCACAGGGAAAATGTGGTTTGAAGTAGCCTCGGGGAGAAACTGTCGAAATTACGGTACAAAGATTTTTTTGGCGTCTGTTTCGTCGGAATAGAAAGGAAGATGGGAAAGAAACAATGGAGAACGTGCGGTTGAGGCTTTTTCTCGCGGGTTGTTGTTGTCCCTCATCGACGAAGCTTTTTGGACAATGGACAACAATTGTGAGGAAGTATTGTAGTCGTCTTCACAGGATTTTTTTTAACTTTGAGTGACCTTGTTGATGGATTTTGGAAAAACTGTGGCTGGCTCGTTTAGGGATATTCGGGACACTGATCTGCTAGATTGGGATGACGAATCGGGAAGTATGGAGCATTGATCAATGAAATGGTCCATCTATATGAATCCATCATTATTGATCTGTCATCATTCAGCTGCTTTGGATGTGCGCTCTCCCACCCCAGTAACGGACCGGGCCAACGCTGTTTGATGTCCAGCGCATGCAGGCAGACTAATTTTCCGTCTTCAATCGAATTGATTGGACCAACGTGAATTATTCAATCCAATCCATTCGGAATAACCCTTACGGATGTAAAATCGTCCGCTGACCACGTACATTTCCCACTCAGAATCCAATCAGACCACAACATTTGTCCGGTTGTCGATTTTGGACCTAAATGGCTTTTTTGGGCGAAATAAGGGCTGGAAAACGATGGGAAACTTCGTGACCACCAAGCAACTTTACATCGAATAGGACCTTGCCCAATCTATGTGAGCAAAGAATCAAGACGGATCCTTCCAGTCTGGCATCTGTGCATGGAGCCAGCCCAATTGCAGTTCATTGGTCCGATCGATTGGGAGCAATTTTGATCCTTTGAATCAAACAATTGGGCAAGTTCGTGGATGGAAAATCATCATCGTGAATTCTCGTCAGAATGGCATCGAATCAAAACCTTTGCCAGTCGTCAATTTCAGACAAAAATCGCTTTTTTTAACAAAAATTGGGGTGGGGATTTTAGACTGAAAACGCTTTCTTGGGGGAAATAAAGGCTGGAGACTTTAGACGAAAATTGCTTCCTGGAGTGAAATAAGAGCTGAAGTTTCTAGACAAACGTTGCCTTCTTGGGAGAAATAAGGGCTAGGTCCGGAAAATTCGCCACTACCAAACAATATTCCATCGAATTGGACCTTGCTCAATCTATGTGAGCAAAAAATCAAAAATGGTCCTTTCAGCTTAGCATGTGTACCTACATGTAGCCGGTCCAATTGCACTTCCTTTGTCCGTCCGATTGGGAGCTATTTTGATCCTTAGAACCGATCAATTCGGCAAGATCGTCGATGCGAAATCATCATCGTGAATTCTCCATTCAGAATCAAATCGAACCGAAACTTTTTCCAGCTGTCGATTTTAGACAAAAATCACATTCTTGGGTACAATAAGTAGTCCAGTCGGAATGGGCATGAAACCTATTCAAAGACACAAGAGCAGCGCCAATTTTTTCATAGGATTTTTAGACCTACAGGAACATACCCCCAGGTTTTCGTGAAAATCCTAGTTGTTTTTTGGCAATTAAAAATTATTAAAATTAAACAGTCGATTTTTTTGTAGTTATTTTTTTTGGAATGATTTGTATAAAAAAATGCTTCCTACAAAGATTGTGCGTCATAATGTCCTCTATAAAATAGGTCCTATGTAAAAATGACCTACCATTGTTAGTTGAGCAGTTAATTGCAATTGAAGAAAAAAAATCTGTTTTTGCTTGTTGCATCCGTTATCGGTCATTCATCAACATATTATTTCAAAACTCATCCATCATCTAGGGAAAACCCTCCCTAAGAGATAGGGGCTGGGGGATTTTAGGCAAAAATAGTTGCCTGGGTGAAATAAGGGCTGAAGTTTCTTGACAAAAGTTGCCGTCCTAGGGGAAATAAGGACTAAGGTCCAGAAAATTCGCCACCACCAAGTACTTTCACCCCGAACAGGACCTTGCCCAATCCATTTGACCACAGACAAAAAATCCTCTGCCCGGGATGTCTACACGAGAAATGAAGTTCAAACTTGAGTTTTTTTTTTGCGTGAAGTGACTCGTATGCGTGATAGGTAGCAGACATATACGTAGTAGCGCAAGTTTGCCGTAACCAAGATAGGTTTGGCACTGGGCATGCAAGGGTAAACCCGAAAGCTCGGGTCTACAGGGTTGGATAAAGTGTATACAAAAGTGTTGAGAGAAGTCGAAGCATGCTCCAGTTTATACGTGTCTACGTGTATACATATAGATCAATATGAGCGAAGCCCGCGAGTGACGAGTCGACTGCAGCCTGCACGTTGATACATAGCCGATACGCCCTTTTGACTTGGAGGCAGTTAAAAGCCCCGGAGCGAAACATCATCTCTTTTCCTCCATCGGGACTGGCGCCGAGCGAATGTTCTCCATTCTTTGTCCCCTCCCTACTCAACTGACACTCGATTTTCAGCGTTTGCCAGCACATTCAACCCTGTGCACCCTCGCCAGCCATCCCCCTCATCGCCACACTGTGGGATTCCCCTCGAGGGCGAATCGGAAGAAAGGACTACCTGTAGATTCGCGAAAATTAACATTCTCCGTGATAGCCGATGTAACTCAGTATTCAGCATTGTGCCAAACGCGTATACGATATCGCGGAGTTTGCCTGGAATTTCACTGCCGCGCATTCGAAACACGTAGTTGGGCGCAATGTAGATAAAGTTAGGAACAACGGGAACGTCGTTCCGTTGAATTTTGTTACTGCAATACATTATACTTGCCACATTAACCGTATCCAAGTTGCGCTATTCAGCGATTCGACATTCTCAAGGTAATTCTATTGGCCCGAATCAGCGCGGAATCCTGACAATCACCCACTACGAATGATGATCGAGTTATGAACGAACGCCGGAAAACAACTGTAATCAGGACGCTGTTTTTATGCGATTGGTATTTATGGATTATGGAAATGTACCTCGATTTTCCACTGAATGAGCTATTACTGTCAGCATTGAAAATTCTTTTAAAAATGCATATGTTTGTTGAGGTTGGCTGAGTATAGGGTTCTGAGTTAGCTGGATGTCACCCGAAACTAACGCTACCCCCACTCCACTGCCACTGACGGACGGACGGACGGACGGACGGACGGATGGATGGATGGATGGATGGATGGATGGATGGATGGATGGATGGATGGATGGATGGATGGATGGATGGATGGATGGATGGATGGATGGATGGATGGATGGATGGATGGATGGATGGATGGATGGATGGATGGATGGATGGATGGATGGATGGATGGATGGATGGATGGATGGATGGATGGATGGATGGATGGATGGATGGATGGATGGATGGATGGATGGATGGATGGATGGATGGATGGATGGATGGATGGATGGATGGATGGATGGATGGATGGATGGATGGATGGATGGATGGATGGATGGATGGATGGATGGATGGATGGATGGATGGATGGATGGATGGATGGATGGATGGATGGATGGATGGATGGATGGATGGATGGATGGATGGATGGATGGATGGATGGATGGATGGATGGATGGATGGATGGATGGATGGATGGATGGATGGATGGATGGATGGATGGATGGATGGATGGATGGATGGATGGATGGATGGATGGATGGATGGATGGATGGATGGATGGATGGATGGATGGATGGATGGATGGATGGATGGATGGATGGATGGATGGATGGATGGATGGATGGATGGATGGATGGATGGATGGATGGATGGATGGATGGATGGATGGATGGATGGATGGATGGATGGATGGATGGATGGATGGATGGATGGATGGATGGATGGATGGATGGATGGATGGATGGATGGATGGATGGATGGATGGATGGATGGATGGATGGATGGATGGATGGATGGATGGATGGATGGATGGATGGATGGATGGATGGATGGATGGATGGATGGATGGATGGATGGATGGATGGATGGATGGATGGATGGATGGATGGATGGATGGATGGATGGATGGATGGATGGATGGATGGATGGATGGATGGATGGATGGATGGATGGATGGATGGATGGATGGATGGATGGATGGATGGATGGATGGATGGATGGATGGATGGATGGATGGATGGATGGATGGATGGATGGATGGATGGATGGATGGATGGATGGATGGATGGATGGATGGATGGATGGATGGATGGATGGATGGATGGATGGATGGATGGATGGATGGATGGATGGATGGATGGATGGATGGATGGATGGATGGATGGATGGATGGATGGATGGATGGATGGATGGATGGATGGATGGATGGATGGATGGATGGATGGATGGATGGATGGATGGATGGATGGATGGATGGATGGATGGATGGATGGATGGATGGATGGATGGATGGATGGATGGATGGATGGATGGATGGATGGATGGATGGATGGATGGATGGATGGATGGATGGATGGATGGATGGATGGATGGATGGATGGATGGATGGATGGATGGATGGATGGATGGATGGATGGATGGATGGATGGATGGATGGATGGATGGATGGATGGATGGATGGATGGATGGATGGATGGATGGATGGATGGATGGATGGATGGATGGATGGATGGATGGATGGATGGATGGATGGATGGATGGATGGATGGATGGATGGATGGATGGATGGATGGATGGATGGATGGATGGATGGATGGATGGATGGATGGATGGATGGATGGATGGATGGATGGATGGATGGATGGATGGATGGATGGATGGATGGATGGATGGATGGATGGATGGATGGATGGATGGATGGATGGATGGATGGATGGATGGATGGATGGATGGATGGATGGATGGATGGATGGATGGATGGATGGATGGATGGATGGATGGATGGATGGATGGATGGATGGATGGATGGATGGATGGATGGATGGATGGATGGATGGATGGATGGATGGATGGATGGATGGATGGATGGATGGATGGATGGATGGATGGATGGATGGATGGATGGATGGATGGATGGATGGATGGATGGATGGATGGATGGATGGATGGATGGATGGATGGATGGATGGATGGATGGATGGATGGATGGATGGATGGATGGATGGATATTCACATGTACTTGTTTTTTATTGCCCGAAATATCTGTTTACATTTTCGATGCTATGAGATTGTTGCACTTTGTGTAAATCTGTAGGTTTTTTGGTAAATATAATGACGATTGACTGATCAACAGTGGGCCAAAATTGCCAACGATCATCAATGGAGCTTACTAAGGACCTGGGCAATGAAGTGTAATGCAATGAAATTCGGTATGTCGTTTTCATTGCATCTAAGACTGTCAATGATGTGGATAAGCTATATCACCTGAAAGTTAGTGAGTAACACGAAAGTAATTGGATGACAGTGCGTCAGGTAGGAAATAGACTTGTCTATCTGTCGACGTTTTCGCCACCTCTGAATGATATGAAACGTATGAAGTTATCGATTACGTATATTGTTTTCTACTAGCGCGTTATGCACGCCCACTTGCCGAAAGAGCAGTACAAATGTGACACACGTTCGACTCAATTTGATCGTGATGGTCGCTGAAAAAACTCCATTCATGCAATTCAGGACGTGGACACGTCGAATTAGCGAGCGATGAGTTTGTTGAAAGCGAAATTGTTCGAACTGGAATGAAGCTGTTTAACGGTCCAATTGAAAGTGTCATCCGTATCACTGACTCCAGTTTGTGATGTTTCTGCGCGATGAATCTGTGCTTCGGTGTGAAGCTGACTGATGTTGATAGTGTCTGCTTGTGCATTCGTTTTTTTTTCGGGTCGAAATTAAGCTCGTCGGGTTTAGAGTACGGTCCTGCATCTATGATTTTCGGACATGTCTGTCTCTTGAGCGAAGTCGGCGTAAAAACGGCTGGAACTTTTAATACGTTCATCCATTTGTTAAGAGGTTATGCCTAGTTGTCAAAGTCGAAAAAACACTTTTTTTGAATACCAATATATTATGGCAGTATATTGGATGAAAATTGACAGGTTTATAGGTTTTTATGTTGACGCTCGTCGGAACGCTTGGAGCGTCGTTCGACGCTTTCAACGCTTTTTTTCTCGATAGTACGTTTTCAATATCGGTGAATAAATAATCTCAAAAACGACTACATCGATCTTTCTGAAATTTCTGGGGCTTCTTCTGGTTGTTGATATACAGGGTATGGCACATAAAGTGTTACAGAGCAATAGCACTCAAACTATTGGTCGTATCCAAAAATGTTTCAGACAAAAGTTTCAGTGTTCGAGAAGGCCGTCATACTGGACCACCCTATTTTTTTATCGGTGGAGGCGCTGAAGCTACGTCGAGGTCAACTCCACTTTATTAAATGGAATGGTACATTTTTTCTTCAACCATCTTGTGGAGCACCTCAAGCCATATAAAAAACATTGGAGGGTCAAAGTCGTTCAAGGACATTCAAGGTTACCTATTAAAACGAAATACAAAACTAAATAAATCGGATCACTACCAAATTTTTGGTAGTGTTGTTTTTTATGCGGCATGAGGTACTCCACAAGATGGTTGAAGTAAAAATGTACCATTCCATTTAAAAAAGTAGACTTGACCTTGACGTAGCTTCAGCGCCTCCACCGATAAAAAAATAGAGTAGTCCAGTATGACGGCCTTCTTGAACACTGAAACATTTTTGGATATGATCAATAGTTTGAGTGCTATTGCTCTGTAACACTTTATGTGCCTCATCCTGTATAGTATTTGATGGAAGGATTTTTCTTTCCGATGTAGGTATACTTTACATTTGATGAACCAAAAATGCCTATTTTTTCGCAAAAACCAAGTTTCGCTTTGAACACGCGCCATTTTTTAAATTTCATACTTCGGAAATGTCTTCGGTTAATCATAGGATAAACTAATATACTAACGAAATCTGTTTGATTTTTTATATTAGATAACCTGGTTCAAAATGGCATTGCCCACCGCAAAAGGCGTTTTCGAGAGGTGCTTCTCGGACATCGGCTGGGAGTCGATTGTAATTAAATATTTTTAAACAAAAAAATTACAGTGTTCTTCAGACGATACTTTTTTAAATATCTATTTTTTGTGGAAATTAATCATCACGACTTAAAAAAATCCCAAAAATGAGCTGTTTTCGACTATGACTACTAGGCTTAACCCGTCAATAACACATGGTTAAAGTCTTTCCTTTTCTCGATCAAAAACCAATTTTTCTTTCTACAGCTTGCCATTTTCGTAATATTCGAATTTTCGGAAAACTATCCGATCATACAAAACTCGTATCATCATACTAAAAGTTCATTACAGACAATCCTAGTGCCCAGAACCACCTCCACCGATTAGCCATGCAGCACCACCGGCACTTTCTTCAGCGATAATGACTTCATTGCTTATCAATATTCATTTTAAAAAAGCTCAAACGTGGAAAGACTATGTATCAACTGAATCCACAATCCCGACCACGTCATGCCAATACTCTCATCAGAAAAAAAAGTATCGATAATCGACCTGTCTTTCAGGCTCCAAGCTTATGGAGATCCGTTGAACTACAAAAGAAGCAGGATTTCAAAACTATACAAGAAGCCCGTTTTTCATAATGATCTTAATATAGGCGATATGATCTTTACATACGCGTGAACCAACTTTCCGAAATACACGGGAGCGAAGTCGCAGGCTGAGCTGGTTGACATCCATAAAACATTCAGCAAAAGAGACACCTAAGCGTGGTGCATCATTAATTCGGGTGCGTTTGCACCCATTAATCTTGATTCCGGAATGAATGCCATGAGAATCAAGGGTTCCAACATCACGAATGAAGACGCGAGAGCAAGAGACACGAGTGCGCAATTATAAATGTAACAGCGCGTAGAAATTCGTGATGCATCAAAAACTTGTATATCCGTATAGAGTTTCCGGTTAACCGCAGGGTTGGTTGATGGAGTTGAAAATTAGGAGTCGACAGATGGAAGATATTCGTCTTTGTCGTTCCGTTGATTAGGCGGGATTGAGTTAGCCGGAAATTCGTCGCGGTGAGGCTGTAAGGTGGCGGAGAAGCTAGGCGTGTATCGCTTGGTTTCCGGGGGTTAACCGCACGGAGGTACCGCATCCGCGAGCTTTTCCACCCGCAGGTTGGAAGATCCCTTGGCGGCCTCCCTTCCTTCGTCACCTTTCCTCCATCCCGCTCCTTCCGTGTCTTTCAGTCCTCCTTGTTCTCGTCAATGAGGAGGGCGGAAGCGGAAGTTGGGGAAAGAAGTGGAGTGGATGGCATCGCGGTAAAAGGGAAGAAGAACGGTTGTAAGAGAGACCGGGGGACGTGAGAGGCCAGCTTTAAGGGCATTTATTCGAGTTGGTCACTTGGACAAAAGATTCTCACCAACTTCCAGCACTTTCCGCGGGCTCGCTGCTCACGGACACAACAAATGCCATTAACAAAGTTGGTGCACCGCGCCAGGAGAGGCTCCTATGGCGAGACGGACCCTTTCTCGTCCCTTTATATCGCCATTTTGCCACACGATTCTGCGGTCTACTACTACCGGTATGTACTATTAGCGATGTACTACAACGAATCCCTTCCCAGCCACCGCGACTATATATTTTCTCTCGTGCACGTCGCGGCGGATCCTCGTTCTCCTCCGAGCACCTTCTCTTTTCCGCTACTTCCATTGTGTATAGGGTAAACTTGCCTAAATCGTACCTACGCCTCCACATTTCGCTTGGAGCGCCGATGGATGCGAATGGAGCTTATGGGAAACTGGGGTGGGTAGCGGGATGTAGAACAACTTGCTGTTGCGAAGTAGAATTTGGGAAATATGAATATTTTAGAATTTTTGCATGATATTTTTGTCACGTTGGCACGGTCCTGATGGGTTCAGGGTTACATAATTGGATCCTCAAGTGGTACGGTGAGAAAAGTAGTTATTTACTTTGAAGGATGGCGTGAATTTGATAAGCACGAGAGCTGCGTGTTTATTTGGTGTCGCGATACTTTGCTTTCGGATGTTACGCTCAATTCGTATCGGCAGGGTTGTCCTTCAGGGCTTACATACACCTGAGAAGGCTAAAAGTAAGGTTATGTTTAAGATTTTTTTTGTGTATAAAACTGAATTTTATTGAACAACCATGATGTACATTTTAAAGTGTGCCACTTTATATACATTGTGTGAAAATTCGGTTAAAAAATTTCAAACGGTAGAGAAGTTACAGTCGTTTTCCTGGGACGTGTTTTTGTTGACACTGTTTTGAGTAAAATGCGTTCAAAGTTTTGAGTACACTTTACACTGAAATAACTGCTTATTTTGAACTTATATGAAATCGTCGATTCCTGGGCCATCGAACACCACCCACTTTTCGAAACATGACCTTGCTATATAAGAGGTCACAAATACCCGGAATTTAACAGCAGCGAGAACATCCGGCTCATAGTCAAACAAGGTCAGTTACAAAACGCTAGTCAGACAAGGTCAGTTACAAAACGCTATAACTTCGGCATCACTGCGAGTTTCCTTATGAAATTTTGAGGGTAGACACTCAAAGGATAGTACTTTCGAATGAGCACCTTTTTGAAAAGTCGATATTTTTTACCTACCCAGGTGTATGTAAGCCCTTAATCACACCGCTATGATTCAAGGATAATTTTACGGTTATTTGACTTACAAGGAAAGGTCGCGAGGTTGAACTCTCCGATTTCGATGAAATTTTGCATGTTTGTAGAATGGGTTAAAATAACCGACACGTATTTTTTTATATTTGCGGAACCCCATTTTTAAGGGGTGAAACGGACCCTCGAAAATAGGGGTGTTTTTCGTTTTTTGTCGATAATGTTTCAACGGTACGAGATATTAAAAAAATTCAAATTGCAACAACATTCATTTTTCCGTGTACATTGAAGATGAGAACGATAACGTTATCGACGAAAAACTAAAAACACCCCTATTTTCGAGAGTGCGTTTCACCCCTTAAAAATCGGCCTTCGCAGATATAAAAAAATACGTGTCGCTTATTTTTACCCATTCTACAAACATGCAAAATTTCATCGAAATCGGAGAATTCGACCTCGCGACGTCTCCTTGTTAGACCTTATACTGTCTGACGCCTTCGATTTTGTTGAAACTCATAAATGTAATAGAATATTAAAAACTATTAGAGACGTACTTTTTTCGATCGGCGGAAAAACGGTTTTAAGGGGGAAACGACCCCTCAAAGGAAGACGTGTCGAGGGGTGACTTTGTAGTTTCACCCCCAAGCAGTCCACCCATCCGAATAGAACAAAAACCAAAATTCTTCTAATGCAAAACGATTAAAAAATCTACTATAGAAGTATCGAAAAATATTGATTTAAGGAGTGGCACATTTTATTAAGGGGTGGCTTCCCACCTTAAAACCGTTGTTCGACCAGTAAAATAATACGTGTCTAATAGTTTTCAATGCTTTATCGCATATATGAGTTTCAACAAAATTGAAGGTGATGTTCCTTGCAAGTGCATTAATATTTTACAAGAATATTAGATAATTAACATATAAATCAAGATAAAAATGAACTAGTTCAGCAGTTTTAAAGAAGGAATGCTCTGTAAACGGCAAACCAGTAGGGGTGCTCCGCCATCGTAAAGAAAAATTGTGCAGTTTATTCAAGTAGACTCAATTTTGTTTATGGTTCACGAACTTCGGGCTGGAGTCTTCAAGCAGGTCATAAATTACCTACGCGAAAATTCCGCACCATCGTGAATACTCTGCCAACTTTTTTATTTATTGCAAGTACGATTTAGAATAAGCCTGGTGCAATTAAACAACAATATTCCTGAATCTTACTTTCTAAATATTTTTGTGAAATGTGGCCACAAAATAGTTCGACAATTTGTTTATTCTTAATTGATGCTACACAAGAAAAATAAATGTGTGAGTTAATATGTTTATTTAGAATCATTATTCATTATAAACGGAGACTATTTGATTATTAGTGAATAATTAAATAGTCTGCGGTTATAATGAAAGATGTTGCAAATGTCAACAAAGTCTTTAAGGTAGTACGAGGTAGGCGAGTTCGCCCTGTATCGACGAGATCCAAAGAGGTCCGTATACCGCCCTCGCGTTCACGCGGTCACATAAAGTGGGCAAAAGTTTCGGTGAACGGCTAAGCATATCGTTGTTCTGTGGTTTCAGCTCCCCGAGTTCCGAAGCACTCAGGAACACCGATAGAAATAGTTACGAGCCGAATTATCAAAATTTCAAAGCTCTCTTGTCTAGCCCTCGATACCGCGTTATCAAGATACCGCCGAAATGAATACGTCATAGGAGAAATCGTAGATCGTATATTTCGCTTCATCTGCATATCGGCAATTTACTATGCACCTTGTCTTCCGACTCTCCCATCAATACGAATATTTGTGACGCTCGGCGAAGTCGTGGCGTCCTGTCACGTAGCCACAAATCATTTCACGCCGAACCGAACAGCCTCTTTGTCGCGAAGAAGAAAAACAGCAAGGATCTGAAGGAGCACAAGGAAAATGTGGTTTGAAGTAGCCTGGGGGAGAAACTGTCGAAATAACGCTACAAAGATTTTCTGGCGTCTGTTTCGTCGAGAAAAAAGGAAGAAGGGAAAGAAACCATGGAGAACGTGTGGTTGAGGATCTTCTTTGTGGATTGTTGTTACCTTGGGGTCCCTCGGACGTGGCCAGTTCGAAATACCGAACTTTGAATGCTCCGACGGTTTAAAATTCCAAATTTTAAGGGGCTATACCAGTGTGACACTTAAAAAAAAACGATTTTTTTTGCCGCATTCGACAGTTTATACTTCCAAGAATATTATTATCATTTATATAATTCATATCAATATTATTTTATCTTGCAAAAATCGATAGTTAAATCTTTGAACGCGTTTTTTTCGAAATGAGATTTTTCAAATTTGAAAAAACCATCATTTTATAGGCAAGAAAACAGACTTTTTTCCATAACTACGCCATTATGTTAGATTTTGATATATTTTCGAAAATCCTACGTCATTGTACAGGAAATACCTTCGAGTTTAACGACATTTTTTCCTTTTTCGGTTTCAGCTACTCAATCGGCCGGAATCATGTCGGCAGTGGAGGAACTTTTTTTTTCGGCGTCTCCAAAGGCTGCGCATAAATCGCTTGGATCTCAATATTTTTCTATGAAAAAATTATGTAATATAGGTCAAATATAGCCAAATATATTCTTAATTTTCCGAAACATTTAATTAAGTACGTTTCTTCCACAAAATTCCCGGAAAACACCCAAATTTTCTGCGGTCACACTGGTATAGCCCCTTAATGTTCCGAAATTCAAGATGGCGCCGGGTTGAAATTCCGAACGTTGAAGGATCAGAACGCTCAAAACTCCGAAAAAATACTACCCTAAAAGATCGAAACTCCGAAAATCTGAACACCGTCAAAATAATTCGACTATGAAAGTTTTAAAAGTTTCCAAATTTTCGATAAATCGAGGAATTATTTTGAGATTTTTTTTTTATTGAGAAGTGATTTTACGTCCATTTTGAAATTTGTCTAGACAATTTTTTACGTTCTACATTATTTTCAGTCAACTGTGTAGACTTTCGCTGGCTTGATCTTGACGAAACTTGTAATTTCGGAACATTAAATTTAGGAATTTCAAACCGTCGGAGCATTCAAAGTTCGGAATTTCAACCAGGCCTCCATGTCAAGATCACGCCAGTGAAAGTCTACAGAGTTGACTGTAAATTATGTAGAACGTATAACATTGTCTAGACAAATTTTATAATTGACGTAAAATCACTACTCAATAAAAAAAAAATCTTGTGTTTTTCTCGAAACAACGTTTTTCGAGGGCTTGTTGATAAAATCTTCGAAACTGCTGAACTGATCCTTATGAAATTTTTCCTAATGAATGAATTGAAATGAAATTAATTGATCCTAATGAATTTACTATTTTTTGCCAAAAACGGTGAAAAAGCACGTTTTTTTGTTTATTTTTTTCGAAAAATGTCCCCCATTTTGTTATTTTTGCATATATCAAAAATCGTAGGATATGCGCTATAGCATTAACATACTGAATCTAAAACCGTTTGATTTGTTTGTTTCGCATGATCCATCTCCGAGATTTCATCAACAGCGCAGACCAACAATTTTTTTAGGGCTTTTTTTTAACTACCATTTTCGTCTAAAAATAGTAACTTAAATAAATAAATAATTTTTTTTTAAATATATTTCGAAAGTGTATTTATTAAGTGTAACAACTTTCATATCAATATCTATAATATAAACCTATCAAAAAATTCATGAAAATAGCCTTTTCTAAGCGTCTAACGTGAGAAGACCCCTTAAGTATTTTTACGCAAGAAGATATCGGTATTCTTCAGATGATACTTCTCCGATACCTAATTTTTGTAGAAATGTATCATCACAATTTAAAAGAAAATAAATCCCAAGAATGAGTTGTTTTGACCTGCTACAACTAGGTATGTTTAAAAATCGTTAAATTAAATATTCTTATTTAAATAATTAAATATTTTTACACAAAAAAATGACGGTGTTCTTCAGATGATACTCCTCCGATACCTAATTTTTGTGCAAATTTATAATCGCAATTATCTTTTTTTTTAAATCCCAAAAATGAGCTGGTTCTGACTGTTACAACTAGGAATTTTTGTAAATCGTGGATTTTTTCAAGGTCGTAGGTCGTATATTTAGCTTTATCTGCATATCGGCAATCGACTCGATACTCCCCCGATGCCGCGGGTCCCATCGAAATAATTATGCCCCCTGTCGGATTATGGTTCCAGCGTGGGGGGAATAAATATCGCATTTCCATCTTGTTCCTGATTTACATCGCTTTAAATATACATTTTTCTTGCCCGGATATGGTTTTGCCATATCCGGAAAAAAATCGCCGCAACGCGAACGTTCCTCGTATAATGTCTCTCGTTTATTTCCTTATACACACCTGTGCGATGTGATGTTCCAACGGGAAAAATAAACTGCGTTGAGAAAATGCATTCAATTTCGTGGCTAGATTTATATTCTTAGCCTCATGAGATATGATATTAGGTTTGAAATATAATAGACCTCCTTCTCCCCCCCCCTCTCTCTCTCTCTCTCTTTCTCTCTCTTTACATTTCCGTCACTCCGGACTCGGAAGAATTATGCGAATATTAAGCGTTTTCCGCCACGAGAGTTTCACAGCGACGTGCATTTTAATTGGAACAAAGTAAATGGCAAAAAATAATTCAATGCTGGTATTTGCGTTGAATTGCAGATAACGGTGCACCGTTGTGTACCGTGAAAATAAGAACGGTGCTGATGAAAAGAACAAGGGCATATTTTACACAGGTAGGCGCATTTCATTGCTCGGGAAAAGATTTCAAAGGTTTTTGATCCTTGCGACTTAAGTGACAGGAAGGTGAGCGCCAAATTTGTTTTCAGTCTTTAAAAGTCTGCCCTATACGGGTACGCGATCTCACGACGAGTTTTTCTCCTCGTAAAGGGTGTCTCAAAATGACCTGATATTTAACGGGGTACCCCTCTCTGGAAGCCCAATTTGCGAGTCAGAATGATGCATTTTTTCTAGTGACACATTGGTTGGAATAAATTAATTTTTTCCCAGCATGTTGTACACGTGTTTGTGGTTAAAATGTAATTTTTTCGGAAGAAAATCTTTCAAAGTGTTCGTGGTGCTGCAGTTGGCGTTGCAGTCCTCCAAGGGCGAGGCCTAAAACAGCGGGATCTCTACCAGGGTCAAATGTAATTTGAAACGGAAACAAAGAATTTGGGGCCGAGTTGAAATTCCGAACTTTGAAGGATCAGAACGCTCAAAACTCCGAAAATCTGGACACCGTAAAAATAATTCGGCTATAGAAGTTTTAAAAGTTTCGAAATTTTCAATAAAACGATTAATTATTTCAAGATTTTTTTTTATTAAGAAGTGATTTTACGTCAATCTTGAGATTTGTCTAGACAATGTTATACGTTCTGCATGATTGACAGTCAACTTTGTAGCATTTCGCTGGCATGGTCTTGACGAAACTCGTAATTTCGGAACATTAAAATTAGGAATTTCAAACCGTCGGAGCCCGTGTGGAAAATAGTCCGGGAAACCCGAAGAATATACAGGCCCCGTTACGGCTTCGAAGTGGAATCCCTGACAGGGATTTCCAGAATACTGCCACAAACGGTCCTAGAAAGGTACTCATTAGTTTCCATGATACAAAATAACAGGGGTACGATGGATGCACCAATGAAGGCCCCGACCAGGTGCTGTCAGGGCACTGGCTAATTTTTACAATGAGTTTAATCGGGTCTTGACCAGGCAGACTAATGTGGGCCCAGTGTGGTTCAGTCACAATTTCCATCATAAAATAAATTACGGTTTGATTTGGTTCACCAGTAAAAAGCCTGGTCAGATATAGTCAGGGATCATCACAAAGATCAATTAAAGTTATAATATTAATAAGCGACAAAAATTAATAGTAATTTATCAGTGTTTTATAACTGCCTCATGCAAATATCTCACTCACTTAACAATTCGCTTATCATTTTCAATGAATTTGAAAGAAAAGAAGAAAACGTTACAACTTAAAAATATATACATTTTTATTTAAGTAATCACTTATACATGAAGCAATGTCAGGGCATAAGTATTGAGTTTTCCGTTTGGTTCTAGGGACAATTGCAATGTTACCAATTTTCTCTTGATGCTGGCCAATGTGTAAACTGCATCGTTTAAAGTTTGTTCTGGGATTCTCCATGCTCCAATACTGGATGATTTACGTGGATAATTGTACATGTCAACTTTTTTTTTCGAAATTTTCCCCTCGATGTAGAGAGATTCTTGGGATTCATTTTCGCCATAAATTTTTTTTATCTCCATTATACAACCATCGCTCAAAAGTACAACATTGTTCGGCGTACATATTGTGATGAAAAAAAAGGAATTAAATATCATTGATTTTACAAATATTGTCCCGTCTTTGAGAGTACGGCTAATGATTTTAAATTGAATGGGGATCTCTGTTGGATTAGATGGAATGAGATTTCTTTCATGCTGTTGGCGACAATATTGCTCTAATGGATGATTGAGTGTTCTTATTGCATTTTTCATCCTCCCCAAAGATTGGTCTTAAAAAGTATTTTTAGCCATTGAAGTATTCTGAATCGTTATCTACATGATTAACATATAACGTTTTATATTGTTCACATTATCCTTAAAATGACAGCATATTGTTTTCTATTATAAGAATATTTGTAAACTTGCTGGCATACATATAAATAAATAAATAAATAAATATATATTTATAAATCTTCTCGGAAAATATGCATCTTCTTTATTACAGGGAAATACAGGGGAATCATAGGGATCTGACGGGGTGAGCGTGGGGACTTAACAGGGCTAATTGCAGGGGTATAGTAGGGACGAAATTGGATAATTCAGGCGCAATCAGGGAATCTAGTATGGCCCCGAATAGATGTCCACTAAAGGGCCCCATTTCAAAAGCGGGACAATCCTATAAAGGTACCAGTCGGAATCCAAACCAGGCCCTGGATAAAATTGGGGACAATTAGTTGGGTCCTTTAGACATCCCGGAAAATATTTCCACACGGGAGCATTCAAAGTTTGGAATTTCAACCAGGTCAAGATCATGCCAGTAAAAGTCTACACAGTTGACAATAAGTGATATAGAATGTATATCATTGTCTAGACAAATTCCAAAATTCACGTAGCATCACTTCTTAAGACAGTAGTCTGGTCTAGAAATTTGACAAAATCGATTTTTTTTCTTCATTTTATTATTCCTTAGACCTTTCTTAATACGCTCGTGAAAACCGTCTATTGATATTTCAAAAATTAGCAGAGTAATATAAATTACAAGCAAGCCGCGCGCTCAGGTAGCGCGGTTGGGACGCAGCTGCGCGCTCGTTCCAAGAAAACTTTGAACGCGTTTATCTCAGAACTATGTTTTTAAATTCGGCGCCCACGATATCTCGATAACTAATTGACCGATCGAGCTCAAATTTTGCACATACCTTCGGTAGCCTCTTTCTGAGGACTGGTAGCAGAATTGAGTCGCACAAGAGGCGGTTTTCGGCGGACCATGTTATAAAAAAATTAAAAACTACATGAAAATATTTAAAATAATTTTTTTTTAATGTAGATACATTCTCAAAGGAACAATAAATACATATGTAAAATTTCGTCAAGACAACTTCAACGGTTTAAAAGTTATTCCAACCCAAAAATGACGTAAAAAATCTTACTTTTGACCAGACTACTGCCTTAATAAAAAGAATTCGTGAAATAATTCGTCCATTTATACAGGGTATCCCAGACGTAACGTACGCCCTTCTAGCATCTGGTAGGGAAAAAAATTCTGAGACGAAAAGTCCTCAGTCATTTTTTGATCAGCGCATAGATAATTAATTATTAATTAAAAGAAATAGCCAATCAGGTGCGTGCTACAGCGGAAAGGCAGCGTAGAGGGGAGGGATAGGGGAATGCGCGTGCGCGCGCGCGCGTGTGTGTGTGTGTGTGTGTGTGTGCGTGTGTGCGTGTGTGCATTTGCACACATGCTTTCGGAATTTTCCCTCCGCACACATTTTCAAGCGCACGCAATTACAACGCATTCCCCTATGCCTCCCCGCTTCGCTGCCTTTCCGCTGTAGCGCGCACCTGATTGGCTATTTATTTTCGTTCATATTTAATTATCTATGCGTCTAATAAAAAAATGACTGAGGACTTTTCGTCCCAGAATTTTTTTTCCTACCAGATCCTAGAAGGGCGTACGTTACTTCTGGGACACCCTGTACAAAATTTTGAAACTTTTAAAACTTCCATAGCCGAATTATTTTGACGGTGTTCAGATTTTCGGAGTTTTGGTCTTTCGTGTAAAATTCTTTCAGAGCTTTCATCTTTCGGGCTAGAATTCTTTTGGAGCTTTGAGCGTTCTGATCTTTCAATGTTCGGAATTGTAACCCAGCCCCATTTTGAATTTCGGAACATTGAAATTCGGAATTTCAAACTGTCGGAATTTCAATCCGGCCCCACCCATTTTTTTCTTCAAATATATCCAACTGGCTATGGGTTCACGATCCACTTTTCGAAACTTCGAAAAATATGATAAATGACAGCTTTTGCAAAGAAAACCATTTTTCTCTAGAAAAACAACATGCTGAAGTCATGGTTATTAACGATTGGTTCGTGAAGTTGAAAAATGCGAACGTGAACCGAAAATGACTACTGTTTGCACGCTAACTGTCCAAATTCAAGTCAATAGTGTGAAAGTTACTCAAGACGTCAATCCCGCCGTGTCAATATATGTAGTTTCGAGATAATCGATAAAAATCTGTTCCACTAAAATAGGTGTAACTTCGTCAGTTTTTAGAATTTCAGGGGCTGGTTGGTCTTAAAATATTCATGAAAGTTCACACTATAAAAATATGCAAAAAAAACGATTTTTCAAAAGTTCCCAGAGAGGGATTCCCTCTTAATTTTTTTAATAAAACGTATTATTTATTTGAAACGTGCGAATATTTTTATTTTAATATAATGTACAAACATGTTGGTAATGTGTGGAACACAATATCCCATAAATGGCATAAACGGCACGGACTTGGAATACATATTCTTTCAAGAAGATGGCGCAACCTGCCACACTGCGGGCAAAACAATGCAGTTATTGTAGACCAACTTTCATGGTCGTGTTATCTCGCGCCGCGGCGATGTGAATTGGCCACCAAGATCGTGCGATTAGACGCCATTGTACTCCTTCTTTGGGGTTTTCTGAAAGGAAAAGTGTACGCCAATGCTCCACAGACCATTCCAGAACTCAAGGAAGCAATTGGACGCACCACTAATGCAATTATTCCGCAATTATGTCAAAATGTTAGTAAAACTTTTGGCAAAAGAGTGACCGTTTGCAAACAGGGACGAGGCAGCCATTCCTCGGATATTGTGTTACACACATAACCTCAATGTTTGTATCTTACATTAAAATATAAATATTCGTTCCTTTGAAATAAGTAATACGTTTTATTAATAAATTACAATGTCAGGTCATTTTGAGACACCCTATATATGAGTATTCCAATTATTTTCATCAAACATTTTGCACTTTGTATGGAAACGTTGACGGAGGAATCTTCGGGCTGAGCTTGAGTGAGCTCCGAAACTCGAGACACCCCTATCTTCGTAAAAATAAGCCACCCCCATTCTCAAGAACGTTTTATATCTCTTTACACTTTATCGGCCCATCTGGCACATGAAAATACTTTTTAACTGACAGACTTTATTCTATTAAACGAGGGATTTATATATATATATATATATATATATATATATATATATATATATATATATATATATATATATATATATATATAGAGAGAGAGAGAGAGAGAGAGAGAGAGAGAGAGAGAGAGAGAGAGAGAGAGAGAGAGAGAGATGTATATATATATACAGCTTTTCTTCCCCCTTTCAAGCTACGAGGCCGTACATAAAGAAGCGAAATTGTGATAATGTTGTAAGTATAGAACGCTCAGGCTCATTTCCTTATAGGCGGAGGCGCCTCCAATTATGGGTGATTATACCGACTGCCATACGGTACTGTACGAAAAAAAAACGCTTTGCAATACAACGGATAATGTATAATTTAATTATTCGGCTACGGTCGCAGGCAAGCTTTATCTTCTTGCTGAGCTCATCGACTGTACCAAAGTGCTGAGCCAGAAATAAGACCAAAAATGTGTGTGGCGATTTTTTTTGAGTTTCCAACGACACTGTAAGTATCAGAGTGCGCAACGACTGATTTAGTTTTTTAGGTGAAATATTTGTACTTTTAATATAACGTTTTAAATAACGATGAATACATTACTTTAAGGAGTTTCGTGGGTTGCGAAGCCCAAAAAAAGGATAATTTTTCTATTAGAAAAAATTCATAATTTATCAATTATTTTATTCAAAATGTTAAGCACATAAAAGAGCAACATTTCAACAATATTTTTCAAAAAATTTCGTTAAGAAATTTGGGACATTCAGCCGGTGGGACCTGCATGAGTTATCCTGAACACCACAAAGACACTTTTTTTTGGGGCCTCCGCAAACCATGGTTTCCGTCATATGGACGGAATAACTCATCTGGGATGAGTTATCCTGACCACCACGAGGAAACTTTTTTTTAGGGGCTTCGTGGTGGTCAGGATAACTCATGCGGTGCATTCGTTTTTGAGAAATCGTGTCCACCGACTTAAAAAATAGTGATTTGAGAAAAATGCGATTGCCTGCATCGCTCCCGGCAGCCCTTTCCCAACGGGGGGAATTCCCAATGGCTCTCTCCCCTAGACTTTTACTCCGATTAACTTGAAACTTTGGGAGAATATTCTAGACATATTGCATTATTAAATAATAAACTTAAACAAAAATGTTTTTTGGACATTTTCAAACTCACGTAAGCCCTCAATATGTCAATACAAATATATTTTAATATATGATTGAATTATATATTCACTTCTTTCAATTAAATTAACAATATATATATATATATATATATATATATATATATGTGTACATATGTACATATGTATGTATATATTGCATATGGAATTAAATATTTGTGAAGTATCCATTAGGGTGATTCGTTTCAGGGCAACTTTTTTTTTTACCCATCGTGCCCGAGAACCTTTAGTTGGTACCCAAAAACGAACTTACGTGAAAAATGTGTTGTCAAAAAATATTTAGAGGTCGCGAATCAAAATTGAACGTTTCCCATTTGATTAACATTGAAAAAAATGTTTTTCTCATAATTAGTGTTACCATTCCGCGAATTTTGATATCGCGATATTTTCCAAGTGGGTTCTCATAGGAAATATGATACTCCACAATAAAGTTCATTGAGCCATGGTCGTAAATTCAACCGTTTCAGCGGCATCATTATTTCAAGTGAATAGTGTGCAAAATATCTATTCAAACGGCTGTAACGCCTAAGCTATTAGATATATCGAAAAAAAATCAGATGAGAACTTTGTAGAGAAAGTAATTTTCTACAAAAAAGTCTTATAAGCCGAACCCGAAAATGCAACTCTTTTTCAGCTATAGGTGGATGAAGTAAAATAAATAGATCTTTTTTAAAAACAAAAAAAAATTATTTATTTTACTTCATCCACCTATAGCTGAGAAAGAGTTGAATTTACGGGCTCGGCTTATAAGACTTTTTTGTAGCAAATTACTTTCTCTACATAGTTCTTATTTGAATTTTTTCGATATATCTAATAGCTTAGGCGTTACAGCCGTTTGAATAGATATTTTCATACAATATTCACTTGAAATAATGATACCGCTGAAACGGTTGAATTTACGGACATAGCTCAAAGAACTTTATTGTAAAGTATCATATTTCCTATGAGAACCCACTTGGAAAATATCGCGATATTAAAATTCGCGGAATGGTAACACTAATAATGAGAAAAACATTTGTTTCAATGTTAATCAGATGGGAAACCTTCAATTTTGATTCGCGACCTCTAAATATTTTTTGACAACACCCCCCTTTCACGAAACTTCGTTTTTGGGTACCGACTAAAGGTTTTCGGACCCGATGGGTCAGAAAAAAAAGTTACCCTGAAACGAATCACCCTAGTATCCATACGAAACTTAATATGTAAATAAAAATTTATGTATTAAAATCTTAACGTCTAAATTACGTTTTTTCTGCCGGAAAAATCTTTTTTCCGTTACGAAAAAAAGCGTAGCCTCAAGGCGGATTAAATTGGAGCCTTAATCCTATTGAATAATTTCAAAATCCATCTTCATTTTCCGTAAAAATATTATTCTTATCGGCAATGTTAATACTCGCATCACAGGGCGGCCGTGAATTTCGCGATTGAACGGATAAAAATGGTCGAAAAATGGAAATTAAGTTTTTATATTTGTTATGGAAATAAAATCAATTGAAAATAGCGTTATCGACCTTTTGTTTTCAGCATTAATCGAGATTTCTCTGCAGCGCGTGTATCGCATTGTGAGCGCCGTACCGCACTCTTTCGTTCTCGTTAAATTATCGCGATTGGCATTTTTCCACTCGTCCCAGAAGACCCGGATTTTGGCAACGCAGCATCGAACGACAAATTATCGAAACCTCCGCGTACTCTTCACTGCCCAGATACGGATCTGCACTGGACCGGAAGTCCCCGTCTCTCTAATTCATACTGTCACGTTTTTCGGTCCGGCTAATCGATGAAACGGGCATCCGCGTACTGTACGAATGATCCAAAGTCGTTGTCCCAAATGGGATAAATTTTTTCGCCGCTCTCGCGCTGCACGTCGTCGGTAATTGAGTTACCAACAACGGGGGACGATTCTTTTGCGTACACGAGGTGAGCGTTCGACGAGGCAAAATAACATCGATTTCGAAATGATGACAGACGAGATAGAAAAAAATCGAAAATAATTCAAGACCTTGGAATGACCTTGAAACTAGGTGAATAATTGATGATGAATTTATCAAATTCATTAAGGGTGGAGATACCTTTAGACGAGTAAAAAATTTGCTGATTTTTATGTTTTTTTTTTTCCAAGGGAAGATTTTTTCATAATTCATTAGACTTGGTCTAATGAATTATTGGGTATATCTTATTACTATTTTTGGCTGTAACATGGTAGTTTTTGTTTAGGGGTCTTCTCACTTTAGACGCTAAAAGAGGTTATTTTCATGATTTTTTTTGATAGGTTTATATTATAGATATTGATATAAAAGTTTTTACATTTAACAAAATATACTTTCTAAATACATTCAACAATTTTTTTCATGTATTTATGAAACCCAAACAAACTTCGAACGCGTTTTTTTCGAAAGAACATTTTTCGACGGCTTGTTGATAAAATCATCGAAACTACTGGACCAATCCTTATGAAATTTTAACCACGTATTCTTTACAATTATAGCTATAGCGCATATCAAGGATTTTTTTAAATTTCAATATTCACTATTTTCTTGCCAAAAACGGTGAAAAGTACGTTTTTTTTCGGAAAATGTCTGCTATTTTGTTATTTTTGCATATATCAAAAATCGTATGATATGCGCTAGAGCCATTAACATACTGAATCTAAAACCGTTTGATTTTTTTGTTTCGGATAATCCATCTCCGAGATTTCGTCAACAGCGCAGACCTACAATTTTTTTACGATATTTTTTTAACTCCCATTTTCGTCTATAAATAGTGACTTGAATAAATGATTTTTTTTTCTTTCGAAAGTGTATTTATTAAGGAGTTACCCCCACTTGCGATTTTGAAAAAATCGATTTCTTTTTTTCTGCATTTTTTTGAAGTCTAAGTATCTGAGAATATGTCCTGAAAATTTCAAGTCGATCCGAACAAAATTGACTGAGATATGAGCGTTGAAAGAGAAGAATCCGCGTTGAAAGAGCGTTGAAAGAGAAACTTTAAACGCGTTTTTCTCAAAATGGCATTTCTGAAGTCGGTGACCAAGATTACTCGAACACTAATGAACCGATCTTCTTGAAATTTTGCAGGCTTATTTAATACATCAAAATGTAGTCTTTAATCGTTCGATTTTTTTTTTCGAAAAAAAAAAATGGCCGTTTTATAGCCAAAAAACGGCCGTTTTTTTCGTTAAAATCGAACCATTAACTTTGACTGTCCGCCATTTTGTGAAAAATGAATATTTTTTTAAATCCTTCGATTAAAGACTACTTTATACTTATATTTGACTAAATCCATCCGCATTTTTTTTTTCAGATGATCCACTTCGCCGCAATGTTGGTCACCGCAAACCGTGTATATAAAAACATTATTTCATTGACGGCCATTTGCCACTAAACAATGTAATATTTTTCAATTAAAAAATTACTGAAAGTTCTTCAAGATGTGTTCTTTAAGATGGTATATTGATCGATTAAAAAAGTTTTGTAGTTTTCTTTAAAAACATTCATGAAAAAGGCCTTTTTCGCGCTACAGGTGGGGGTAACGCCTTAAGTGTAACAACTTTTATATCAATATGTATAATATAAAACTATGAAAAAACTACATGAAGATAGACTTTTTCAGCGCGTAGAGTGAGAAGACCCCTTAATCTTAAAAAAATGGCAGAGGTATGGCACGGTCTTCTAAACTGCATTTTCAGAACTGGCGTAACGTATACCTAAAAAACTTATCGACCGATTCTAATGAAATTTGGTATAAATCTTTCTAACCGTATTGTCTCAAATATGACGCTAGATTTTTTTTTAATAAAAAAAAAAGTTTTGCAAAATGTAGCCATTTTTTTCGAAAAATTCAATCTTATTGTTTCAAAGCGTACCGTTTCATCGATTTTCAGAATTTCTCACGTTTTCTTGGTTCATATTCTGAGTATGAGTGTTGCTGAAAGAAAAAAAAACCTTCGTTGGTTTTTTTCAGATTAACCTCGCCGACGCTACGTGTCACGCCGTCTGACAACATCCACCACAACCCGTTTAGAAGACCGTGCCATACCTCCGACATTTTTAAAGATTAATAAAAAAAAAGTAACAGCCAAAAGTAATAATAAAACATACCCTTAGACTCAAAATTGATGAAGAAATCTAACCTTCAAAAAAAAGTCATGAAAATCAGCAATTTTTTAGTCGCCTAAAGGTATCGCCCCCCTTAAGACGAGAAAACTCCAATAATCGTGTGAACTTGGTGCGCGATCAGTGGCCTGTCCGAAAGTTGCGCAACGTACGAGTGTCGGCCTGCGAACCGAAAAGCTTTCGGGCGTTGACCCGTGCAGATGCTCGACAAATCGTGCCGTACGAAATTGCCTCTGGCTTTTGTCTTGTTCCTGTTTTTGCACCGGTCACCTATTGTTACAGTGCGAAAAGGAGAGGCGGAGATTAGAGATTGCGAGAGGACGAGAGTCTGTCCCAAGTTCCGAGAGGGCTCGAACAGTCGCGCCGGAGACGAAAAACCATCTGGCGGAGAAATCGCGGCGAAATTTGTTTTTTTTTTCTGCCGTGCTCGTTGTTGTTGTTTTGTGACAGGATTTCCCTAACGGGACACTCGCTGAGGTTTCGCGGAAGCCTGAGGGCGACACACACAGTTCCAAACAATAAAGTCCGTGAACGAAACACCGTACGAATCGGGGATGATTTTATCGCAGAATTTTATGGAGCTTAACTCTCTCTCTCTCTCTCTCTCTCTCTCTCTCTCTCTCTCTCTCTCTCTCTCTCTCTCTCTCTCTCTCTCTCTCTCTCTCTCTCTCTCTCCCCCACTCTCTCTTCACCCCCCCTCTCTCTTCCTCCTTCTCTCTCACCTTTGTTTTCTTTCTAGTTCTCTCAACGCTTATATGTATATTTGTCACTCGTTTCAAGTCTCGCGTGGACGTCAAAATGGAGAGAATTCTGCGGCGCGTGAATGTTTTTTTCCCCTTGTTTTGTTTCTCTTCTCTTTTTTCTCTCCCCTTGGCGTAGTCTCCGGTTCCACTCGTTTGCCCATCTGTTCTTCGGTACACCGGAGTTCTCCGCGTTTATTTATCCCTCAATTTATCTCATTTCTATTTTCTTTCTTCCCAGTCCTGTTCAAAAGGATCCTCTTACCTTCTCTTTTCTTTTTCTTTGTTCTACTCGTTTCTTCCTCCAAATTGCGCGCACTTTGGGAAAGACCGTCTGGGAGTCGTTGCCGTACTTCTGTGACGTTCGTGCAGATGGATCACGCGACTTTGGCGATCCAAGGTTAAAGCCTCATATTTGTAATCAGGTGTCAGTGAATGCCAATGGTTGTTAGTTCATTTGTTAGTGGAAAACTATCAGAGTGTGACTGAAGTCCATTAATGTGAAATATTAAGCCTTGCACATGGTTTGTTTAATTATGTATTTCTAAATTCAAATAACTGTATCTCGTGAAATTCGTTACTCTGGGCTCGATCTCAACATTTTCGGAAATTTTCATAGAATTGAAAAAAATTTGATTTCAACGATGGAAAATATGTCTCCGAAAAAAATTCGCGAAAACCGTATCGTAAAAAAAGAAATAAAAAAAATATTTGATTATTTATTTATTGGCCTTTTTAGCCAAAATATTCTGAAAAGAATTCATAGCTTCAATTAGCTGTTCAGGCTCAACAATTTAATGAATGGAAAAACGCGAAATAGGCGTTCACTATTTTCCTTTCGTTAATAATATGAAAAATTCATAATAATAAAAAAATTGTCAGGATTTGGGAATTAAACTTACACTTGAAATGATGAAATGCCCCATATTACTATTTGTCCTTCTTAAGGACAGGTTACCGTTCATGACAACGAAAAATTCGATTTTTTTAAAACATAATATGCATCCTTAAAGTGTTCAAAACACGTGGGTTTGTTTATTCGAATTGTCAAAAGCAAACATTGAATACCATTTTTCCTAACATTTCATTTTAAATGCGTTTTTATGCAAACAGCATTTTTCAGCGCGCGGGGCGCTATACGGCTTCGACGGAAGAACCGATTCACATGAAGCCTTTACTAAAAGGATATTCAATTTGCGGGGAAAAATTGATTGGGACATTCTTTTTGCGTTCGTTGAAGCAAAAAAAACCGGCCAAAGGAATTGGGTTTTTTTTTCAAACGGCTGCCATTTTATTGTCTAGGGGTTTATCAGAAAGCAAAAAATGATAAGGCCCCCCAAATTCAGTCTAGTTTAATAATTTTCGGCGTGCATGACTTTATTTGTCGTAAGCCAGAGCCGCCATTTTGGATTTTTTAGCATTGAAAATGATTTCCAAACTGTATATGTTTAACACGAAACTAACGCTACCCCCACTCCACTGCCACTGTGTTGTCGTGGAGTGGGGGAAGCTGCGACATGCTGAATGCCTGTGATCGGTTGAAAAATGCCCTCCTCCCACCCAATTCTAATCTTAGTGGTAATTAAAAAATTATAGTACCTCAATGTATCAACATTTTTCGAAAAACAATAAAATCCAACTCATATTATTTACATGTACCGGTATTTTTATTAGCCGAAAAGTCTAACTACATTTTCAATGCCATGAAATAGTTGCACTTTGTGCAATACCTGTAGATTTTTTAATAAATAAAATTGCAATTCACTCTCCATTGACAGAGGCCCAAAATACGTTGAATCCCATTTCCAAAAGTATTTATTTTACATTTTAAAAAATTGCCAAAATTCGTGCATTTATCATGCCTCTCGACAGTAAATTCCTGTTAAGGGGTTACCCCCACTTGCCATTTAAAAAAAATCGATTTTTTTATTGCATTTTTTTGAAGTATAAGTATCTGAGAATATGTCCTAAAAATTTCAAGTCGATCCGAACAAAATTGACTGAGATATGAGCGTTGAAAGAGAAGAATCCGCGTTGACAGAGCGTTGAAAGAGAAACTTTAAACGCGTTTTTCCCAAAATGGCATTTCTGAAGTCGGTGACCAAGATTACTTCACCACTAATGAACCGATCTTCTTGAAATTTTGCAGGCTTATTTAATACATAAAGATGTAGTCTTTAATCGTTCGATTTTTTTTTCGAAAAAATGGCCGTTTTATAGCCAAAAAACGGCTGTTTTTTTTCGTTAAAATCAAACCATTAACTTTGACTGTCCGCAATTTTGTGAAAAATGAATATTTTTTAAAATCCTTCGATTAAAGACTAGTTTATACTTATATTTGACTAAATCCATCCGCATTTTTTTTTTCAGATGATCCACTTCGCCGCAATGTTGGTCACCGCAAATCGTCTATATAAAAACATTATTTCATTGACGGCCATTTGCCACTAAACAATGTAATATTTTTCAATAAAAAAATTACTGAAAGTTCTTCAAGATGTGTTCTTTAAGATGGTATATTGATCGATTAAAAAAGTTTTGTAGTTTTCTTTAAAAAAATTCACGAAAAAGGCCTTTTTTGCGCTACAAGTGGGGGTAACGCCTTAATGGTGTATTTGCTTCAATCATCCATTTCAAGCGTAAGCCCACCTTCTTCACTCGTAAATCATTTACTCACGTCCCAAATGACTATTGAATTCGTGAATGGCTCATTTAACATGGATATCCCCAGTAGTACAGAATACAAATAGTGGTACACATCAGAGAATAGTCGGGCAGCGAGGAAACATTGCACGTCTTGTCACAATACATTCGTTGACTCAATGGGAAGTTTACTCACGGGTATTCGCGGTACGCTCCAACCGGGAAAAATACAACTACACACACACCCACACAAAGGAATAAATTTCTATACACATAGCTGTTTTACTCGAGGGAAAAAAAAATCTGCATGCAAAATCAGGAGAGAGCCGGAGCAGCTTTTCTTGAAACTTGTAACAGCGCTGCGTCGCCAAGCTACTCCGATAGGATTTGCCTTGGAAAAACATTTGCTCCTTTTCCCTCGGTCTCGCGCACCGATCCTCATACCCCGGCCTAGGACAAATCGAAACGGTGGGGGCAACGAACGTGTCGCGAGTCTCGTCTCATCGAATAAAGCACAGTGCTACGCTCGACTTTTTTCCGAGTGTTCTCCGCGTTAAAAGTTTCGCAAAATTTGCCGTCCGATACGGGCTCGAGATAAAATCGTCATTTATCTACGGACTCGTCAGGGACTCCTTTTTCAAGTTTCCTCATAGGCAGTCTGTTGGCATAAAAAACATCTTTGTGGATCCTGAGAAGAGTTCGTCAATGTAATGCTCAATACAAATGTTCTCAAATTCTATGTTAAAAGTAGAGAAGTGGGGACGAGTACTACTTTACTTCATCAGGATGATCCTTTTGTTAAGGGGCTATATACAGATAATATTTTCGTAAAATCGATTTTAAAAAAATCGTAATGTACATATATTTAAATACACAGAGAATTTTTTTTTGTCAATCCGGCGAATATTCTCGAAGTTACTTGCACATTTCTAATGACGTGTCACAGCGTTTGAAAGTGCTTTTGAAACTTTAAACGCGTTTTTCTCACACCTGTGTTTTTAAAGTCGGTGAGCAGAATTTCTCCGAAACGGCTGAACCGATCAGTCTCAAATTTTAACAATCTTTTTAAATTTATTTTAAATTTTTAATATTAATTTAACTTTTTAAATTTAAATTTTAACAATTTTACAATCTTTTCAAGTATATTTTTTAGTAATTAATCGAAGGTTTTTTCTCACCGATAAATATTTTCCATTTTATAAACAATTTAAGGCCTAAATTTTTGTCAAAAATCGATTATTTTTTTGAGAAGCCGCCATTTTGTCAAAAATTATTATTTTACTTATTCCTTCGATCGATTACAAGATAATCAATTATATTAACGAAATGTTTTTGGTTTTTTCATTTTAGATGATCCATTCCAGAGATATCGTGCTCACCGCAAGACGCCTCTTTTTAGAGGTGCTCCCGGAGATCAGTTATAGTAGCTTTCAAAATAATTATTTTTACAAATAAAAAATGTTAATGTACAGTTAAAAGTTACCATAATATGTGTACACATTTTTACGTTAATAGATTTAAAGGTCCTCTCAAGAAAAATTCTTGAAAAATCGATCTTTTTGGGCCTCCTGACTGTATACAACCCCTTAATCTTCTTCAAAGTCCAGTCCGTACATAGTATGCGGAGAGATGGTTGTTGCTGTTTTTGTCCACCGCATTTTTCAGAGACGGTACAATTTTTTAAAGCCAAGAGGTATTTTAATAAAAGTATATTATTACAAAGTTTCGGCAAGAGTGCGATATCCGGGGCGCCAAGTTTCGACGGTCAATTAAGGATAATCGAGTCAAATAAACAAAATATGAAGACTGGTAAAAGTTGATATTTCGCTTCTTTCGCGTTCAAATTAGAATTTTTCGATAGTTATCGAAAATGACGACTTTTTCGAATTTGAAAATTTCACTCATTTGCAAGCACTCATAATTCCTTAAGGAAGCCAAAACGGCCAATTTTTAATTCTTGAAATTCTCATTATTTTTGCTCAAATATCAAGAATCAACGGTCAAAACTTGACGCCCCGGATATCGTACTGTCCTCAAAGTTGCAATAAATGACGAGATGTTTTTAAGAAAATCATATTATTATTTTTGTTACAGTCGAACCTCGATATAACGAATCTCTCGGGAAGTTCGTTATATCGAGTTTTCGTTATAACAAAGTCATGGTCCTTAAAATGTTCTTTAGCAAAATATATATTAGTACTATAAATATCGAGATTTAAAAAATTTAAATTAAAGTTTTTAATTTTTTAAAAGTTTTTTTATTGAATTTAATTTAAAATTAAAATTTAATTTAAAGTTTTAATTTAAAGCAATTTCTACAAGCAACTAACAATCAGAGCATAATGTATATTATTATGCCGTTATATCAAGGTTTCGGCTCTATGGCTCTCTGGACAAATCTTCGTTATATCGAGGTTCGACTGTATTATTATTATGAATCTTTTATAAAGGTGGAAAATATTCTTAATAAAATGATATCATTATGAAGTTTTAAGGAACGAAGAGATATCATTATCAAAACTATATTATTATTAAGTATTAATAAACGAAGAGATATTCTTTACCCATCGAAGCTGGACTGGAACGATTTCATCCCAAGCGAAATTCCACTTTGTAATTCCTGGCAATTATTAGTAACGTATACCAACATATATAACAAATGTTGTACTCAAGCAATAGTGAATTCATATTCTCGAATGATTCAAGAGTAATTGTGCGTTTCTTTAAATTTTTTTAATCGATTTAACACGTCACATACTGTACGTGGACGGTTTTTGCTCCTGTGTGACCCCGAAAGTAGCGAAATTGCAGTGCGACCGCACAGGGTTAATAAGACTATATTATTATAAAGTTTTAATAAACGAAAAGATAATTTGAATAAAAATTTATCATGATACATTTTTAATAAACAAAGAGATATTTGTAATAAAATTGATACAGATATTTCATTTTTATCTGTTTTTGTTCTGTTTTGAAAAATTGGAATTTGACTTGTTGGACAATCGTGTGTAGTTTTTTGTTTTGTTGAGAACACTCAATCTTCACGCATATGAAAAATATATCATTATGAAATTTTTATAAATTTTTAACGAAGATATATTTGTAATAAAATTCTATTATTAAAAAGTTTCAACAAACGAAGAGATATTTTTAATAAAACTATCTACACATATAAACCTGTTCCGTGACTGACTGACTGACTGACAGAGAGACAACGCACAGCCTAAACCTTGAAGATAGAAACATGAAATTTGGAAGATACGTCTTTTGGAAGGTGTAGAGGTGCACTAAGGAAGAATTTTTCGAAAATCAACTCCTAAGGGGGTAAAATGAGGTGTAAAAGTTTTTTTTTGGAAAATTGTACTCCTTGCGTGTATCAACACGGGTGGAAGCTAGTATTGTTATATAACTTCAATAAACGAAGAAATATGTTCAATGGAGCTATATTATTATAAAGTCTTAATGAACAAAGAGATACTTTTTATAAAACTACATCATTATAAATTTCTAATAAACGATGTAATATTTTCAATAAAATTCATACAGATCTTTTCATCTTTATCTATTTTTCAGTACTTGCGAAAAAACGTAATTAACATTGGAAAATGGTCGACAGGTTTTTTTTTAGCCCTCATACTCTCATCCCTAGCAATTTTATGGCCAAAATCATGACCGACAAAAATTCTGTTACCGCAGAGGCAATTATACACGCGACATATAAATGGCTATATATACATATATATATATAGATGCGAGATCCATTGAGTAGATTTCAAGAGCCGTCACGGTATAATCACGATGGGCTTTATTGTAAGCAAATCGCATAAAACAGTAGCGAGATATATCGTTGAAATAACGAGGACCCCGGCATAGTTCGGGACCCTGTAATCGAGCTTGAATTTATGACTCACGTGAACGATGTATATGCGCATATATAATATTATTTACATACATACGCGCCCCTCAGTTCGCGCGACTGCTCTTACTATAATCGTTCTACCATTTTCGAGTCCCCAGGGACTTCATACACACGCTACATTTAACATATAGATCTCTCTCTCTATCCCTTTGTATCTCTATCGGCCTCTCTCTTTCTCTCTCTCTCTCTCTCTCTCTCTCTCTCTCTCTCTTTGTCTCTCTACGCATACAGTTGTACAATTGGTCCGCGTGGAATTCAAGCTCGCGTCACGACTGTGCTGTCAACGCTGATGTACCGGAAACCATCAGAAATGCTTTTCCTACCTTTTAATGTATATGTGGTTTATAAATATACGTGTATGAATGTGGGTGTGTGTGTGTGGTTTGTGAATATATGTGTATGAATGTGTGTGTGATTTATGAATATCTGCCTGTCTCTGTGTGTGTGTGTGTGTGTGTGTGTGTGTGTGTGTGTGTGTGTGTGTGTGTGTGTGTGTGTGTGTGCGTGCGTGCGTGCGTGCGTGCGTGCGTGTGTGTGTGTGTGTGTGTGTGTGTGTGTGTGTGTGTGTGTGTGTGTGTGTGTGTGTGTGTGTGTGTGTGTGTGTGTGTGTGTGTGTGTGTGTGTGTGTGTGTGTGTGTGTGTGTGTGTGTGTGTGTGTGTGTGTGTGTGTGTGTGTGTGTGTGTGTGTGTGTGTGTGTGTGTGTGTGTGTGTGTGTGTGTGTGTGTGTGTGTGTGTGTGTGTGTGTGTGTGTGTGTGTGTGTGTGTGTGTGTGTGTGTGTGTGTGTGTGTGTGTGTGTGTGTGTGTGTGGTTGTTCGAGGAGTATGCCCATCTCTGTCTTATGCCTTGCCATTTCCAAGACTCTGCAAAAACATCGAGTCAATGGCCCCAGTTTAGGGAGTGAGAAGTCCGATGCGTTTTTCGGGCAATTTTTTTCTTTGTCGATCAAGAGGCATCAGCGGGGCTGGGTTGAAGTTCCGAACTTTGAATGCTCCGACGGTTCAAAGTTACGAATTCTAATGTTCCGAAATTCAAGATGAGGCCGGGTTGAAATTCCGAACTTTGATTGATCAGAACGCTCAAAATTCCGAAAGAATTCTACCTCGAAAGATCAAAACTCCGAGAGAATTTTACGCGAAAGACCAAAACTCCGAAAGAATTTTACACGAAAGACCAAAACTCCGAAAATCTGAACACCGTCCAAATAATTCGGCTGTGCAAGTTTTAAAAGTTTTAATATTTTCAATTAATCGACGAATTATTGCGAGAATTTTTGTTTTATTACGAACTGATTTTACGTCAATTTTGACGTAAATTCAGTTGACTTTAGAATCTTGAAGCTCTTTTAACTGGTGTCATACTGAATCTAATGGACTTTGATTTTTTGTTTCAGGCAAGCCGTTGCCGAGTTGTGATGGAGCTACCTAGCCCACCTATTTTTGAGGCGTTACGTTAAACTATATTTTTTGTACTGAAAAATGAATAAAAATGTTTTAAAATGTATTTCAAGACTTGATTTATCAACCCATATAGAGATTGACCGTTGGGCCTGGGACGGGCCTTCACAGTTAGCCTTTCTAGAATATTGGGCCGTGAGTATTTACCAATGAGGTGCCTTTGTAGAAATGATAAGAACGGCCCGATATCGGCCAACAGAGCCAAAAATTATTGGGCCAATGATTTAATTCATTGTAGCGGCGATGTTGCACTTGGCCTTATGTGGGCCCTCTTAAAGGGCCTATGTAGAAATTGACCACTGGCTCTATGATGGGCCTTCACAGTTGGTGTATCTAGAAGTTAGTCTATCTAGAATATTGGGCCGTGAGTTTGTTTGGGTTTGTTTGATCGCGTAATAAATAGTCAACCTATGTCGAGCCAAGATTGGCCCGAGATTGGTCCTTATGAATACATATTTCATGGAATAACCTTGAAATAAATTGTGATTTACGTATATGACAGGTTTCAAAATTGGCATATTTTACTTACTTATGTTGGTTATTTACAAATGCCAATAATAGGCCAAGACTTGATTACAAAAACTGAACTACAAAATATAGACGATTAATATATGACGTGCCAGTTATTTGCCTATTCTGGCACAATATACAGATAATGAATAACCCAAGGCTTAAATAAAATAAAAGCCGGTATGGTCTGACCCACTTACCCAATAAAGGGCTTAGATTAATTAAATGTAATTTCCAGTATTTTAGCATTGCCATTTTTAAAATTGGCAAATTTCGATGAACTATCACGGCGGTTTATTGGTTTTAACAGATGGGCCCGGATAGGTTTTAGTAATGGGCTGATATTGTGCCAGTTCTCAATTTATAACGGAACAATAATGGGCCAATGTAATTGGCAGTACTTCAGCATCACCAGTTTAAAAATTGGCAAATATTGTTTATCTATCATGACTGTTTAATGAATTTAAAACATGGGCCATGATAGGTTTTAACTATGAGCCGATATTGTGTCGGTTTTCAATTTAGAACGAGACAATAATGAGATAATGTAATAGCCAGTATTTTAGGATTGCCAGCTTTAGGATTGGCAAATTTAGTTTAACTATCACTGCTGAGTATTGGTTTTGAAAGATGGGCCAGGATAATCTTTAGTAATGGGCCGATATTGTGCCGGTTCTCAATTTATAACGAGACAATAATGGGCCAATGTAATTGCTTGTATTTTAGCATTACCAGTTTTTAAATTGGCAAATATAGTTTAACTATCACGGCTGTTTATTAGTTTTTAAAGATGGGCCAGGACAGGCTTTAGGGATGGGCCGATATTGTGCCAGTTGTCAGTTTAGAGCGGAATAGTAATGGGCCAACATTAATTATCTTTTGTTGGCTTATACGATGGTCCCAATATTGGCCTGATCGTAACATTGGGCAACTCATGGCAACCTCTACATGGGAAGCCCAACAACTGTTATATTCATATATTTTATAAAATCCTCAAAAAAAAAATCGCGAAAATAGCCTTTTTTCGTGGCTCCAACGTGGACTGGCCCCTTAACGCACCCTGTCGATAGTACTCGAAACGCTGTCATTTTTCTACTCCAAGCCATTCTTGTACCTATATACCGAAATAAAAGTAGTTTGAGAAAAAAAACTCTCGAGTAACCGGGAACCAGGTAGAGAAAATTGTTTAATTTTCTACTTTGAAGATACTTTGGGTCATAGCCATTACTGAGAATACTGCCAACCGCTGTAAAGCTCACTTGGCATTAGAGTTATTACGGGAAGGGGGGGGGGGGGTGCAGAACCGTTTGTATAGGGCTTCGTCGTAACCGCACAGTAGTATAGCTCAACGGGAGTTCGGCCCACGTATATAGCTGCGCTCTGGAACTGAGTGGATCCCCAACGGTACATATATAACTCCTGCAAAGCGACCTCGCCGAATCTTTTCGTAACTTTTCTTCTCGAACTTCTTTATTTCATTTTTCCCTTTTCTCTCCCTCGGCTCTCAAATTTCTCGTAGGGGCACAGAGAAGTTTTTAGTGGAACACATGTACATGTAAATGTATGTGTGTATGCGCGTGTGTGTGTTGATATAACTACCTAGGAATAGGGCGTTGAAAGCAGATGGAGAACCGGATTAAATTTATGATATTTTTCACTCAGCAATACTCGGACTACCTTCACTTTTCTGATTCCTTCCACCCGAGCTTTCCTCCTCCCTCTCGTATTACATTCGTCTGTCCGAGATTTTTTCGTAAATACGACGATGAAAAATATAACGTTGCATTTCAAGAATCTCGTCTTCTTTGTAAATCAAGAAAACGTCTGTGCATTCGTTTTTTTAGGGTGAATTTAAGGGGCTACATCAACCGAGAAGCCCGAAAAAATTGTCAAATTCCGGTTTTTTTTCTGCTAAACGGTTGGTAAAAAAGAAACGCATTTTTTAACACGAAGGTACATATATTCGGAGGCGTAAACAAAATCACTCAAAAATGCAGAATTTATTTTCGCGACGTTTGACGGTGGACACTCTCCAGTATAAACGGTCCACCCGAAATCTAAAAACCAAACGGGTTATTCAAGTGAACAATAAATACGAGTCGTTGACGATCGCCGATTTTTAAAAGGATTTTTTTTTACAACGTTGCGATGTATTGAATCTATGAAAAAAGTCGTCATTTTTACGTCATTATTAAAAAATGCAGATGGAATTTTCAAAAAGGGCGGTCGTCAACGACCTGTTAATGTTTCTCGTCGTACCTTCTGCAAATTTGGAAATTATCGACCAAGTGGTTCTCGAGATGTCATGTCGACCGGCTTTGGAAACAGTAATGAGAGAAAAAACTCGTTTAAGGGGGTATTCCGCTCTGGAAACTTCAAAAAAAACTTTTTTTTTGCATATTGTTATAGTGCGAACTTTCAAGAGTATTTTAAGGGATCTTTTCACTTCAGACGCAAAAAAAGGCTATTTTCATGAATCGTTTTGATAGGTTTATATTATAGATACTGATATAAAAGTTGTTACACTTAATAAATACACTTTCGAAATACATAATATTTTTTTAAAAGCATTTATGTAACCCAAAAAATTTTGAAACGCGTTTTTCTCGGAACAAAGTTTTTCGACGGCTTGTTGATAAAATCTTCGAAACTACAGAACCGATTCTCATGGAATTTTAACCACATATTGTTTACAACTATAGTTATAGCGCATATGAAGGATTTTTTTAAATTTTGATATTTACTATTTTTTTTGCCAAACACGGTGAGAAAACATGTTTTTTTTTCGAAAAATGTCTGCCATTTTGTTATTATTGCATATATAAAAAATCGTATGATATGCGCTATAGCCTAAATACTGAATAAGATACTGAATGATCCATCTCTGAGATTTCATCAACAGCGCAGACCTACGACTTTTTAGGATTTTTGTAACTACCATTTTCGTCTATAAATAGTGACTAAAATAAATTTTAAAAAAATTATGTTTGTATTTTGAAAGTTTATGTATTAAGTGTAACAACTTTTATATCAATATCTATAGGATAAACCTGTCAAAAAATTCATGAAAATAACCTTTTTTAGCGTCTAAAATGAGAAGACCCCTTAAGACCAACCGGACACTGACATTTCAAAAATTTACGAATTTACACCTACTTTTTTGTTATACCTACTTATCTTAAGTTAACCCCTCCTCATCTTGACACGCGGGATTGATATCTTCAGTAACTTTCACACTATTGACTCGAATTTGCACAGTTAGCATTCAACAGTAGTCATTTTCGGCTCACGGTCGTATTTTTTAATTGGATGAACGATTTATTAAGGGGGGATTGTCTTTTTTTTCGCAAAATTTACCGCTTTTTGGGAATTTTTTTGTGAAGAAAGTATACAACGGAAAACTTGTGAAACTTGTCATATAGTTTTATTGATCTGTTTACTACATACAAAAAATTTTTTAAACAATTTCATCAAAAAATCCCCCCTTAAACGCGTTTTTCTCGAAACAGCTTTTTCACAACTGGTGTGCACGATTTTTCAAAAACTATTCAACCGATTGCCTTCAAATTTGGACAGAATGCTCAGCTGACATCCTTTTATCGTTTGATGAAGCAAAAAAGCAATACGTTTAATAGTTTTTTATTTATAACAAAAAATCGATCAATTTTTTTCGAAAAATCGATACTTCAAGTTCAAAACGTCACCAAATCGTCAATTTTTTTTTACCTTCATCGAACGATAGCTATATGTGTCTAAAGTAAAATGCTTTTTGGGTTTTTGTTGCAGGATGAACGTGAAGGCTGTAATCGTGCACACCATCAAAAAAGGACCATCGCGCGTCGAGGGGGGTGGGAGGCGGATTTTTTGATGAAATTGTTTAAAATTTTTTTTGTATGTAGTAAACAGATCAATAAAACTATATGCCAAGTTTCACAAGTTTTCCGTTGTATACTTTCTTCACAAAAAAATTCCCAAAAAGCGGTAAATTTTGCGAAAAAAAAGACAATCCCCCCTTAAGGTCTTATATACGCGATTTCGCCGATTTTCGAAGGTACTTTTCTAGACGTGGTTAAAAAAAATGACGTATATATTGACAACATTTTTTACAGATCATTTATGCACATGGTTATGTATATGTCAAAAAAATCAGATATATTAACAAATGGCGGAGATATAACATAATAAAGCAATGCATTTTTTTGCTCGCGAGTTCATGGTGAAAGTTCTCGGCATCGATGTGGGTCTGAAAAAAATTAATAAATATATATATAAAATCATAATGACTGTACATTCAATGTAAACCAACAATATTATTAAAAATAATTATTATAATAAAAATTCGAACCTTAATATTTTTTAGTCAATTTTCTGTTGGTATTTTATTTTTAATATTTTACGTGTCCTTGAAATTTTTGTTTCTGTGGTTCACACAATAGGTTATGATACTAAAAATATGTTGTAAAAATTTCAAAGCGAACTGAACCTTTGTTCAAGAGTTAGAACTTTCACAAGGTTGAAAAAAGTGAATCGTGGAAATATGTTATATCTCCGCCATTTGTTAATATTTCTGATTTTTTGAAAATATACTTAACTATGTCCATAAATGATCTGTAAAAAGAATGTTGTCAATATGTGTGAATTTTTTTTTAACCGCGTCTAGAAAAGTACCTTCGAAAATCGGCGAAATCGCGTATATAAGGCCTTGATAACGATGACGTCAGCATGCTGGTTTTCAAGAAAAAAATTAGGTTTTCTTTGGAGAAGCTGTCATTTTTCGTATTTTTCGAAATTTCAAAAAGTGGATCGTGAACCCATAGTCGGTTGGATATATTAAAAGAAACCTTTTTTGTTTTCGTTTCTGATTATATTTGAGCCTGGCAGAGATCCCGCCGTTTCGGGCCTCGCCGCTGGAGGATTGCAACGCCAACTGCAGCACTACGAACACTTTGAAAGATTTTCTTCCGAAAAAATTACATTGTAACCACACACATATGTACAACATGCTAGGAAAAAATTAATTTATTCCAACCAATGTGTTAGTAGAAAACCATGCATCATTCTGACCCTTCAAATTGGGTGTCCAGAGAGAGAGACACCCCGTTAAAGATTGAAGTATGGTGCTGCTACCGCTCGCCAGGCCGACTGTTGGATGCTGTAGCCCATTCAATTTTAAGAATATGTCCATGACATTTTTAGAGAATACAGCTAAAAGGTGATACTATCAAATAAAAATATTTTTGGAAAATGCATTTTTTTTACTCGCCTACGTAGATGTAGCCCGTTATGCTGGTAGGGTTACATGCAACACGAGACTGAGCCGATATCTGCCATTTTTTGAAATTTTTACTTTCTGGCCGAGCGATGTTGGCCTGACAACGACTGAAGCTTTTTCTAAAACCTCAGCATTTTTCATTTTTTGAAAACTTTTTTTTAGAAACTGTGACATGTTTTAATATCTAAAAAAAAGTTTTCGACCCGAGAAAATAGCTGCCTTCTGAACCAACAATGGCGCGCGATCACCTTTCATTTATGAGAAAGCTCTTGGTGAATATTCAACGGAAGATAGCTTCATTAGCGTTGATCATTATCCGACTCAAGCTCTTTGTGCTTCGTTCTCATGATGCGCTGATAAATGTCTACTAAAGCATTCAAAAAACTGTATTCCAGCTATATAACACAATTCTTTTGAGGGGTTACGTGGGTTTGAAAATTTCTAAAAATCAATTCTTTTAAATTTTATTATCTAATAGTACAATATGTCTGGAATATTCTCCCAAAGTTTTAAGTCAATCGGAGTAGAAGTCTAGGAAAGAGAGCCTCTGGGAATTACCCCCAAATCGCATTTTTTTCGAAACACTATTTTTGGAGTAGGCGGACCCGATTTCTTTAAAACTAATGAACCGATCTTATAGAAATTATGCACACTTCTACAAAATAGCATTGACTAGTGATTTAACGAAGGTTTTTTTTCGATTGCAACAAATTTTACAAGGCTATACGTAGTGTAAATTGTACCAAAAAATGGACTATTTTTAATACAATTCTGCCAAAAATTCAAATTTTAATTTTTTTTTCATTTTCCGTTCAATCACGAGCTATACTTATCTACTAACACAAATAATTGGTTTTTTAATTTCAGATGAAGAAATCATGAGTTATCCTGTCCACCACGAGGACACTTTTTTAAGGGGTCTCCGGAAACCAGGTCCCAACAGCCGAATTTCCCAAATTTTTGGATGAAATTTTTTTATATATTGTTAAAATGTTACTCTTTCATGTGCTTAACGTTTTGAATAAAATAATTTTTATTCGATATTTTTAAAAAATGGAGAACATATATTTTTTTTGTTTCGAAACCCACGTAACCCCTCAATACAAAAAAGCGATTTTGATAATAACCTTGAAAGAATCTGACGACGTGACGCTAACGTCATAGGGTTGTAATAATCCATCCCCGCACGAACCAACCTTCCGACATCGACGCAAAATCCCCCGGAAAAGGCAATGGTGCACTATAATTATCGAGCCACGAATATACCTGTTCTGAACTATCGGGTAACTCGCGTTCATGTACAGCTACGCATTCAGGGTGAGTGGCCTAGCAGGAATTTCATCATTTCCCCTTCGTCCTGTCTAGAGTCTCCTCGGAAGATGCTGTCTGCCGAGGTATCCGAAGCTTCATCCGAGTAAGATCCTACTCTCATCGACAGCTACTTCGTCGCTAGCGAATAAAGTATTTACGCCACGGGAACTTCGATGTTTCCAGCAGTCGAAGAGAAGCTCAAAGCAATAATATTACGCTAGTGACATATTGCGCTAGTAATTTCATTAGAAGGAGCTCAATCTAGAAATATTTTCATTGCCCGGTGGATTTATAAGGACCGTGAGAAAGTGATCTTAGAGAGGGGTAATAAACTGCCGAGAGGAGGAGGAGCATCTTTTTACAATCATATTTTTCATCAATAAATAATCGTTCGAGAACCGTTTTACAATCAGGTGAATGAAAAGCCAGGCGATTTTTCGTTCGATGAGATCGCGGGAAAAGGACATGTACATACATACACAGGGTGGACCTTTTAACGTGACAACCTCGTCTACGTTGCCTTAGAGTGACGAAAAAAACTGTCAGGAGGTAATTTGATTGATTTAGAAGGGCTGATACAGTGGTGTCAAATTCATTTTTGTCAAGATCATAGTTTTTGCGTTGTCAAGGTCATCAATGGTTTTTCAAATGGGAATATGTTTTTTTGTTTATTAACGGGAGGGTAGGGGTTTCAGCGTGAAAAAAAAACACTTTTTTGCGAAATTTATTCATCTAAATGGATAGAGTAAATTTATTGAAACCATTTGTACATTGTTGAGTGTCATTTCAAGAACATTCCGTGAAATTTGTACGCGAAAATATCCACAAACAAGCCGGTGACAAAGCTTTTCCAAGAACGCCTTTGGAAAAACACGATTTGCGGTGTTCACTGTATCTCAGCTAGAAATTATCTGAAATCAAGTACCATTTAAATTTCGTCAAAGTATCATCAAATCCTCCACCCAACGGTCTTTGATAATTTTTTTTCCATTTCTAAATTTTTGGTGGTTATGTAAAGTGAAAAGTGCTATTTTTCCCAAAAAATTCCGCCATTTTGGGGGTGGAAAACCTCCTCAATGTAAAAAGAAAATCTCAAACTAACCGTTGGGGCGAGGTATTTTATATGTAGAGAGTGTGTACCAAGTTTGAAATAAATCGGTCATGTAGTTTTCAAATGGCAGTGAACACGGACTTTGAAAAAGTGGTTTCGAGAAAAACGCGTTTGAAGTTTAGAGAAGTCGGAGCTACAGTGTAAGAGGAGCGGGACTAAATAGTCAATAACTTCGAGAGTTTTGCTCTGATTGACTTGAAATTTTGGGATTATATTCTTGAAGTGTTTAACTATGAGAAAAGACAAAAAAAATCGATTTTTCAAAAGTGGAAACCCCTACCCTCTCCTTAAGAAGGTGTAGCTGATATTCAGACGAATCCAACGACCTATGATATCATGACCTTGAAATGATTTTTCACCAAAATACACGTGTAAAAGCGGGAAATCGCGATGGTGTTGACAATAAGAATATTCGAATAATGTAATTGAATTTTTGTGCAGAAAATGTATTGTAACAAATGTTCGAAGTGATGGCCATTAACCCTAGAACTCATGAGCGGGGTCCAAACGCACCCCACGCGTACTTTGAACTACGTTCCTGAAGTAAGGAGCGATATTATCGACTATTGGTCTGAACCATAATTTAGTTCGAAGGGCTAAGAGTAGTGTCAGGTCGGTTAGAGCTTCATTTGGTCGTTGGTTGTCGCGCTGTGCGCTTTGAGATTACGTGTGGGGTGTGCACGAACCCCAGTCATGAGTTAACGTTTTACTTTCGTGACGGTGAGTTCATTTTATATTTTATACTGGAATTATTATTTTGTATATATCATTCCGGAATCTGAGGAAAATATACAAATATATTATTTATAAACTACAATAAATGATAATTTAAAAAATTGTACAGATAATAACTCGCCGTTATAATTTGCGCTCCGTATCGGAGGCTGTCGATACTCTGCTAGAAAGAGAGAGGATTGAAGCACGCGATATCCCATCAGAAAATGAAGAAATCCACGAGGAAGCTTGGAGCGGTTCAGAGGATTAGTCGGAAGACACTGAGTCGCTGTGCGGCAATCGATTGAATTTTTTTAAACTACTTCTTTACTTTAACAAATTTAACAAATTTATGATAAAACTCATAAAATAATATCCCTTTTCTACGAATTTTCAATAAAATAAACTGTTAATACACAATTTTTGATTATCGGATTTTCGTCATTTTCAATATCCCAAATAAATATACTTTTTTAACTGAATAAAGTGACAATAATTTTTTTTCAATAGTCTGATGTATCCCCTTCAAAACGCCGCTTGATATTTTAAGATCGGTTGAGCGGTTAAAAAATTACAAATTTTTATTTAAAAAATGAGCTTTTTGCTGATTTTTTCCGGTTTTCAGCCTTCGAACGGGTTTTTCATTAACTAAATGTGCATAAAATTAGATTCCCCGAGCACCATTCTCTTCGTTAGGAAAACACAAAGAGAATGACGTACGGAAAAGTCTGTTAATCAGCATAGGGCCGGTTTTATGATCAAGGAACGCGTGGGGTTCGTTCGAACCCCAGTTATGAGTTTGAAGATACAAAAATGTATTCATGAGGTGTAGGGTTAACCTCGACACATTTTCGAAGACGTCGGATGAATGATTCTCTTGACCTTCGAATAGTTTCTGGTGTGATAGGGGCGCAGAATTTTGTAATTCGTTCTTGAATATTCGCCGGCGTCGTCGGAACATCATGGCATTTCCGCTTTCTCTGCTTGACTGTACAATACCATTTTCGATACGGTTGTTACATGTTACTTTGGATGGATACACTGGTCTACTGATTCTAATATTGACAGATGGTAAACATTCTTCACTCTACTAAAGTTTTACTACGTTACAATGCCAGTATTTACAAACATCAGAAACATCTCCGACTATTGACATTGTTGCATCCGTTGGGTAACCTGCGCCGCTATCACACCAGAAACTATTCGAAGGTCAAGAGAATTATTCATCCGACGTCTTCAAAAATGTGTCGAGGTTCATGGCCATCACTTCCAACATTTGTCACAATAAATTTTCTGCACAAAAATTCAATTACATTATTTGGATATTCTTATTGTCAATACCATTACGATTGCCCGTTTTTACACGTGTATTTTGGTGAAATATCATTTCAAGGTCATGATATCATAGGTCGTTGGATTCGTCCGAATATCAGCTACAACGTCTTAGTAAAAAAAACATGTTTCTATTTGAAAAACCCATTGATGACCTTGAGAACGCAAAAACTATGACCTTGACAAAAATGAAATTTTTACCACTGTATCAGCCCTTCGAAATCAATCAAATTACCGCTTGGAATTTTTTTCGTCACTCTAAAGGCAACGAAGATATTTGGGGTGGTCACGTTGAATGGTCCACCCTGTATAAGCGAAGACACAAAGAGCAAAGAAATACAAGTGTTGAAATCGAATAAAAAACGTTCCACGACCGTGGCCAATTAATGAAAAAAGGCCGACGGGTGGCGAGGGTGAGAGAGTGGAATTGAGGAAAAACAAAAGGAGGAGAGGAGATCTTATGGTATGTCGAGAGCACCCAGCATCCCCCTTTCATTAATTCTTCGGTCTCTTCTTCCTCGTCGATTGAACGGATTTTTCCCGGCGTTCGGTAGCCGTTCTTGGCTTCTCGTGGACTCTTCTTTTTCGACATAGTTCGCATCGTCCCCTATTTCTACGGGGCACGATGAAATTACACGGGAAGCTCTTCCATACTAGGATCCTCTTGAACGACGAAATGAATCCTTTCCGCGATCGAACGAAGAAATACGTTCGTTCTCCTCACACGAGGATTTCTATATCTTCTCCCCCTCGTTTCTACTTTACCCTATGATTTCCTACTAACGTTACCACAAGTTGGATCGTTGGAATGGCTAAAAGTCTCCAGATAGGAGCTTTCCTCGTTTTTATTTTATAGCAAGCCTCATAGCTGTCCAGGTGCCTGCCCTCCCCCCTCTCCTCACTTTAAATTAACCGTAAGCCGGCTCAGATTCAATGCCTACTGGATTACCACCCATGGCTTAATCTTGTATTACGCTCCACCAGACCAAGGGCCGTATCGATCCGTCCTCGTCCTGTGGGACGTTCCGGGCATGTACTCTAAGAACGTTTAATCCCCTGAAAATAGATTGGGGAAGATTTTCGTGCGGGGTTTCCGGTCTACGTTCTAACTGCGTGACAGGGTGAGAAACCTTGACGGAAAACTTCCGTTAGGTGTGAAACTTCGGACTCCCCATTGATTGAACAAGCTACCGTCTCATTCGACGCGACAGGAATTTTATCCGTTTACGGAAAACCCTGAAACCTCGAAATTTTACCTAACACAGCGTTACGTAAAGAGAAAACGAGTTTTCGGAAATAACACTGCCGAGAAACGCCCTGCAACCCCACATGCGAAGGCTGCGAAAAAACGTCGACGTCTGATTTAAGGGAAGGGTAGGAGTTCCAGCGTGCAAAAAAAAACACTTTTTGCGAATTTTTTTCATCTATATGGATAGAGTAAATTTAATGAAACATTTTGTACATTGTTAAGTGTCATTTCAAGAACATTCCGTGAATTTTTTACGCGAAAATATCCACAAATAAGCCGGTGCCGCGTTTTTTGTCGAAACCACTTTTTCAAAGTCCGTGTTCACTGCCATTTGAAAACTACATGACAGGTTTATTTCAAACTTGGTACACACTTTCTACATATAAAATACCTCCCCCCAACGATTAGTTTGAGATTTTTTACATTTTTTTACATTGAGGGGGAATGTTCTTGAAATTACACTTAACAATGTGCAAAAGGTTTCAATAAATTTACTTTATTCATATAGAAGAAAAAAATTCGCAAAAAAGTGTTTTTTTTTCACGTTGAAACCCCTACCCTCGCCTTAAATGGTATGTGGGTTTCGAAGCCGGGAAGCATATTTTATCTATTTTTTATAAATATAATAGATACATTATTTTATTTAAAATGTTAAGTACATAAAAGAGCAACGTTTCAAAAATGTTTGAAAAAAAAATTTGGGAAATTCAGCCGGTGGGATCTGGCTTCCGGAGACCTCTAAAAAAAGTGTCCTCGTGGTGGTCCGGATAACTCATGATAGCTTTATCTGAAAGTAAAAAACCAAATTTTTCTGTAAGGAATGGTGGATTTGAAAAAAAATTTAATTTGATTTTTTGGCAGAGTTGTATTCAAAATAGTACAATTTTTGGTACACTTTACACCACGTAAAATTAGTTGTAATGTTGCCTTGTGAAATTAGTTGTAATCGAAAAAAAACCTTCGTTCAATCACTAGTCAATGCTATTTTGAAGAACTGTGCAAAATTTCAATAATATCGGTGCATTAGTTTTCGAGAAATCGTGTCCACCGACTTCAAAAATAGTGTTTTGATAAAAATGCGATATACCTGCGTCGCTCCCGGCTGGTCTTTCCCAGCGGGGGAAATTCCAAAGGCACTCTCTCCTAGACTTTTACTCCGATTGATTTGAAACGTTGGGAGAATATTCTAGACATATTGTATTATGAGATAATAAAATAATAAATAATGGATTTTTTGAAATTTTCAAACTCACGTAACCCCTGAAGGCCTTAGGCCACAGTAACGGGTATAAAATCATGTGCGAATTTAACAATTTTTTTCCGTATGAAAAAGTGATTCACTCATAAAATTCATTACACATCTATTTGGTATGAATATCAAGATGTTAGAAAATATATATTTTTGGTTTGATGTACAAAATGGCCGAGTACTAATATTTTCTTTTGTTATCTTCTTTTTAGGCGCTCCGTGGCGTGACATTTAGCATCCACAATTTTTGACCTAGAACAAAAAACAAAAATTCTCGTCAATCTACATTAGAATATCCAGAGAAGTACGTACGGCATTTAAAAAATATCGTTTTATTCAAAAGTTGTAGGTAATTGAACTTAAGAAATGAATTTTCAGTGAAAATTTTTGTTATAACTGCTCATAAAAGGAAAAGTTTACGATTAATCAAAAATTCCGTACGTACTTCTCTGCGAAATGCAATTAGGAACATGACTTTTAAATTTGAAGTAAATCGAGTGAAAATTGTTGAAGTTATTTATCACACCACACAGTGGTTCCAAACGCCGAAAAGCTGGCCAAAAATAGGGAAAATCGCGTTACTAAATATAGGACTTTTTTGGGTGCCATATGTTAGGTTGGTACCTGTACTTTAAGAACACAGCATTACCAATGCCAATAATACACACTTGTTGGCAGCGTGGCGTCGTGAAGTTAAGGTTAAATTTCGTGAATGTCACGTGTTTTCTGACTTAAACATTTAATTTAGACAAGTTAGTGTTAATTATTCATGGTGAAGTGAATTGTTTCGAAGAGAGGGATATCTGAGGTTAGTCAAATACGTTTTGTTTGAAATTTTAAGTGCTTGTACATTGTTTATATATTATTGTTTGTAAATCACAAAATTTCGTCATTTTTATGCCACTTTTACTTTCTCATTTTCTCGAAAGTCCCACTAGATCCCGCGCTGAAATTAATTGCATATGGTAAGGGCATCATAGCACTAAATTATGACGCCAATAACTTTGGCCCGAAATTGAGAAAATGCAATTTGAAAATTTACTTAAAAAAATGGCTAAAAATATGATTTTTACGTTATATGAAGCCCAATATCGTCAAAAAAAATTTGTTTAAGTTATTTAATGTTGAGTATACATACTACCAATGATTTTGACATTATAAACAATGAATTTGTTATAAACAATAAATTATTTTTTTCAAAAAACTTAGTTAAAATTTTTTTCCAAGTTGATTAAATGTCAAATTCTGATTCAGCGACGTCGAAAACCCCTCAATCAAGAGGTTTTATCATTTACAATTATAATCATTTTTTTTGGTCCGCCATCTTGTTTTTGACTTTGTTTTGCATTTTTTTATGAAACTGATGTCAAATTTCGATTTAGCGACCTCAAAAACTCCTTATAACATCATTTTTTATTGTTTAAAGTTGATATAAAAATTTTTTTGGTCCGCCATCTTGTTTTTGACTTTTTGACTCATTTTTTTCGAAAAACTAACATCAGATTCGGATTCAGCGACCCCCAAAACCTATATATACCCACCACCATCCGTTTTTTCGATGATTTCCATTTTTGGCCAGCTTTTCGGCATTTGGAACCACTGTGTGCCAATTGGAAAAAAGCTGTTTCGAGAAGTTTCGAGTAGTCGGCCATTAGTACGTCGAAAAAAAAATTCTAACAGCTTGATATTCATACTAAATAGATGAGTAATATGAGTAATATGAGTTTTATGAGTGAATCACTTTTTCATACGAAAAAAATTGGTAAATTCGTACCTGATTTTATACCCGTTACTGTGGCCTAAGGCCTTAAGTTTCCCTTGGAATCAAAATCCAGTTAGAACAGTACTGTTCAATGAAAAACAGAGCCAACAGGGAGCACAAGATGAGTAGAATGATCCAATAGGGATTGCGAGTATATTCCCTTGTCCCTCCATTCAAGTTGGGTAGGCGTTGATTCCCCTGTTCCACTATCCAAGTTGGGTCTTTTGATGGAGTACCGAGATCGCGTCGTTAACGCGTATATCGTTTGACTGTACATGCTGGGATCGCCGTGCATCCCCATAAACCGACGACACAGTATATAGCGCACGATGCACACATAAATCCAAGCACACCCACACACACACACTTGTCCATGACGTATGTATGTTGGATCAGCCGCAAGTACGACCACGTGGGCGACGATGACGCTGAGAAGCGACGCTTGCCCGCACGCATAAAGGACAGGGCGGGCAATTAGTGATTAGGATTATCCCAAATTAATTGTAGCAGCGAGCGCCCTCTCACGGTCAGGTGCTCGCACTACGGTGTACCTAGGCCATGTATACATATGTGTAGACTGGAAAGCTCGCTCCGCTCGAGCGGTACCAATAACAGTCGCCATTTAATCCAGGCCTGATTTGACACACACCCACACGAATGATCAACACATCATACGTGTGTGTTGTACGTGTGTCCCAGCCGAAGCACATATCAATGGGCATAATTCAAGCAGTCGATCTCGTCCTCTGCTACGATTTTTGGTGACCAGGCAATATCGTGTCCTCAACCAATCGAACTAGACTAGACGATTTCATCATCCTTCAGCTCATTGATGGCACTGTTATCAGCTTGGCACACTAGTGCATTGGCAAATGTCACCATGTAGGACAACAGGGATGAAAAATGCGATTAGGGAACACCCGAGGGCAAACTTATTCATTCGTTGTACACACGGAAATTCTTTAGACCTCGTGGAAAATTCCTTTTGAAGTTCGTGTTTGCGGAACGAAGAGAACAGGTCTCAAAGTACACGAGGTAAAGCGAATGAACAAAGTGATTCAATATTCCAATGGATTTCGAGGTAAACAAAAGAATGTCGCGGTGACACGAGATTCTGTCAAAACGTCGTCGAGGCAAGTGAGATGCGAGAATTGGAAAAGTTTGATTCCTCTCGATTCTATCTAACGACACGTTTCGGATAACGTCTTCTGAGACTGCGAAACGCGAGAATACTAAATGGAACAAATTCGTCTCCACCCGGACCCACCCATTCCCGGCTTTACGGGTTTCTTCTTGTTCCTCGCGTAGGAGAAACGGAAAGTTCGGGTGAACAAGAAGTGAAGGAGCCGTGGATGCGTTTTCGGCATTCCGAAAGAGACGATGGAGAAATTGTGGATAAAAGCGGCGAATCGTAGAAGGGGGGGGGGGGAGTGTGCCTTGCCTCGGTGAAATATGACAAAGTTCGATGGGAGAGAGCGTGACGATAGGGCAGAAGGAAGACAAGAAGAGAGACACGGAGAGAGAAAGAGGCGCAGAGTGAACTATCGAGGGAAGGAATACCTAGGGGATTCGCAGACGCGGCCGGGTTGTATAGCCAAGGGTTGAAAGAGTAAAGAGGGGCAGGGGTTGGAGAGGAAGAAGGCCTCGCAAAGCTCGCTCAAGCTAGGATGAAGTTATCGGATTTGGGTTTCTCTCATATAGTTCTCTCTTGCGCTTTGTTCCATTCACTGGCATGACGCCAATTGCTATCACGAACCACCAACGGCATTAGGACATCAACGCTAGTCCCTTGCAGAGCATCAGGTATGCCAAGTGGCGGTGGAGGTCCTTTTGCATCCCCCTTCTCTATCTCTATACTCGCACAGTTTCTCTCTCTCTCCCTTTCTGTGACCCTCCATCTCTTTGTCCCTTATGAGGACTACAGTTTCCTGTAGGTAGGAAATGATAAGTGCTTTGGAATTTATGACGTTTCGGTCAAGCGACGTAACAGACTGCAAGGAATGAGGATTGCTTCGGGGACAATTAGCCTGTCCCCGTATCATCAAGACTCATCGATTCAAAGGCAGTCGTATCATCTGCAGGGCATGAGTAACTATGGGGATCCTACGGAAACGCCGTTGGAACTGCGATTGCAGTCGATCCCACAAAAATTGCAGAAACGGACAGCCAGGATTGGTTAGAAGTTAGCTGGAGGTAGTGCGAGCGAATCAGAAAGAGACTAAGGTACCTGCGGGTAATAAGGACGACAAAGTGAGATTTGCGATAAAATTAAAAATATCTAAATTCGTCGAGGGGTTTTGAATGGTAATCGAACTTTTGTATGAATGGTTATAAAATATCAACACAAATGGCAACTTCCACCATAAACAAAAATAAAATTAAATGTTTTTAAAAACTTCGCCAGCAGGCCTTATTTGACTATGGTAGGGTAATAAGGCCTACGGCTTTGACATACTTGAATAATTAAGGGGCCAGTCCACTTTGAAAATTTCAAAAAATCAAAAGCAAGCAAGTCTTGAAGAAAGCGATGATGATGAGAAGGGATTTTGTACGGTGCAGGTGCCGATTGAGTTTAGGTAAGAGTTTTTCATAGTATAAACTTCAAACGCGTTTTTCTCGAAACAACGTTTTCAAAGTCTAGCTCCATCGTATCTCTAAAATTAATAAACCGATTGTTTCGAAATTTGAACCACATATTGTAAATATGAATCGCAACAAGATGACCCTCGATGGTTTAAAATATTGATTTTTACTCTTTTTTGTTGCGAAAACTGCAAAAAAACGCGTTTTTTTTACTTTTTTCGTTTTTCATCTGCCATTTTTTTATTTTTTGATAAAACTTTATATCCGAGGGTCATTTTATAGCTGGTGTCATATTGAATCTAATGGATTTTGATTTTTTTGTTTCAGACAAGCCGTTGCCGAGTTGTGATGGAGCTACCTAGCCCACCTATTTTTGAGGCGTTACGTTAAACCATAGTTTTTGTACTAAAAAATGAATAAAAATGAATACATTTTTTAAAAATGTTTTTCAATACTTTATTTATCAAGCCCAACAACTTTTATATTCATATCATTTATAAAAACCTCAAAAAAAATTGCCAAAATACCCTTTTTTTCGTGGTTCCAAAGTGGACTGGCCCCTTAATCTGGATGTTGTACATTTTGTATTTCCGATCAACAATCATAGAAAGGCACAAATTACATTTTAGAAACGCATATTAACTATACATTTGCACATTTAACAACCATCAGGGCACTTAAGGCAGTCCTCTAGTTTCTCGGGTCGAAAAAATCGATTTTTTTTCTTCATAAATCACATCTACAACATATGTAGAAAATGTGTGCCAAAGGTTTTTTTCGATATTCGAAGTGGTCCACAAGTTACGGCCCTGGAACGGAGCAGGTATACGGAGCAGGTATACTTTCAAACGCGTTTTTCTCGAAACACCATTTTTCGAAACGGTGACCACTATATTTCAGAAACTACTGCACCGATCTTGTTCAAATTTATACAGCATCTTTAATATGTTATAAGCCAGCGATTGAACTAGGATTATCATGATTGCTTCGATAGTTTTTTTTGTACGAGCGAAAAACTTAAGAAAAAATGAGTAAAAAATAGAATGTCATTTTCAAAAGTGTATAAAAAAGTCAATTTTTGTAATTTAGAATTCACTCTAGTTCAATCGCTAGTCTTAAATGTGAAGATTAAAATGCCGTTTGGTTTTTTGATTTCAGATAAGCAGAACAGCCGCAATCTTGGTCACCGTCAAGCACCTCTTTTACTTGATGTCTTCCTGTCGGCCACTATAACTTTTATTCTATTATATGTTTTGACTTCAAAAATTTGTAAAGCTTATTTAAATGTTAATAAAGATTATGCAAAAACAATGAGAGTGATTATTTCGATGCTTTGCCCGTAAAAAATTATTGAAAAAGCCGTAAAAAAACAGCCGAGAAAGTAGAGGACCGCCTTAAAGTCAGCGGTATCTTCAAGCGACAAACCGATGCATTCTTCATGGTACCACTTTCCGCATCTTGTGCACTGTATAATGTCAGCTGTCCTGTCCTCTTTACAGCCATGGCAGTACCAACTCGCTTGCTTCTGTGAACCACGGTTGACTTTGGTGGTGGAGGTCTTTTTATTTTTTTTTCTAATCTTCATTATTTTTATTGAACAGAGCCTTCGTGACCGGAGTTCCTCTGTAATTTATGGCTTTTCGCCTAAGCGTAGGTTTTTTTCTGTAACTTTTACTGGTGGGGGCATAAGTTGACGAAACGCCGCTCTGAGCCAAGTGAGCGGCACATTGTCTTCATCATCGTCCGAACTCGAATTACCGTGAACCATATGGTAAAAGCTTCCCGTAGGCACTAAAAATGGACATTAATCAATCAGGAACCAAATTCACACCTTATTTACATTTGTAGCATCTTCAAAGTAATGAAAGATCCATTACAAAAGAACCAACCTTGTTACAAGAAGAGAGAGGGTAATAAGGCCTATGGTGAAATTTGGTAGGCCTTAATACCCGTCGACTACGTCTGTAGAAAAATCAAAATGAAAAATATTCAGACCACGATAGCTCATTCAAGTATTTAATGTCATGGAAACATGAAATAATGGAGAAATGGACAGCAAATTTATATAGCTAACAAGGAACATCCCTCAGGCGACACCCTTCGATTTTGTTGAAATTTGGATATGTTATAAAGCACCAAAAAGTAAGCGGTACGTATTTTTTTATCGGCGGAAAAACGGCTTTAAGGAGTGAAACCACCCCTCGAAAAAAGGTATCTCCTGGAGTAATATAGCAGTTTCACACACACGGAGTCCACCGATTTTAATGAAACACAAACGAAAATTCTCCTAATCCGAAGCAATGAAAAATCCACTATAGTGACATTGCAAACAAAAATTAAGGCGTGAACCACCTCTATATTAAGGGGTGCTTTCACCCGTTAAAACCATTTTTCCGCTGATAAAAAAAAATACGTATCGCTTACTTTTTGGTGCTTAATAACATATGCAAATTTCAACAAAATCGAAGGGTGTTACTTGAGGGATGTTCCTTGTAAGTGTAATATTCCAAGAAACACTGACGATTGATCTGGAACGATTTTTATTATTCGCGCTGTGCGGTGGTCCCTCACAATATATGATGCAACACTGGTCGTGTTCGTTGGGTCTCATCATTTTGATACGAACAAGTGCGCATGCGCATAACGATTCGCAACGCGCAACTGCGCACTGAAGCGAGTCATGCGCAAAACGAATGACTCGTTTCATTGCGCAGTTCCGCGTTGCGCATCATTATGCCCATGCGCACTTGTTCGCATCAAAATGATGAGACCCAACGAACACGAACACTGGCGACGGGGAGCGGGTTATCGCGCATGCGCCAGCTTGTGGCGACATCTTCGTGCGTTATGCGCCTGCGTGTGTAGCTTTGAGCGAAAGCGCTGATTCGAAATACGATTTTTGTTCGATAGGCCTTATTAGCCGACAGGCCGTTATAAGGCCTTAGGCCACAGTACCAGGTATAAAATCATCTGCGAATTTAACAATTTTTTTTCGTATGAAAAAGTGATTCACTCATAAAATTAATTACACATCTGTTTAGTATGAGTATCAAGCTGTTAGAAAATATATATATATATTTTTTTCGATGTACAAAATGGCCGACTACTAATATTTCATTTTGTTATCTTTTTTTAGGCGCTCCGCGGCGTGACATTTAGCATCCACAATTTTTTACCTAAAACAAAAAACAAAAATTCTCGTCAATCTACCTGAGAATACCTAGAGAAGTACGTACGGGATTTAAAAAATATTGTTTTATTCAAAAGTTGTAGGTATTTGAACTTAAGAAATGAATTTTCAGTGAAAAATTTCATTATAACTGCTCATAAACTGCTCATAAAATGGAAAGATTTCGATTAATCAGAAATTCCGTACGTACTTCTCTGCGAAATGCAATTAGGAACATAACTTTTGAATTTGCAGTAAACCGAGTGAAAATTGTTGAAGTTATTTGTCACGCCAATTGGTGACAAGCTGTTTCGAGAAGTTTCGAGCAGTCGGCCATGTTGTACATAAAGAAAAAATATATATTTTCTAACAGCTTGATATTCACACTAAACAGATGTGTAATTAATTTGATGAGTGAATCGCTTTTTCATACGAAAAAAAATTGTTAAATTCGCACATGATTTTATACCCGTTACTGTGGCCTAAGGCCTTAATGTGCAAGTACGTTCGGCTCGTTGCAACATCCAGCGGCAAACGGCAGAGCCATTCCGTCGATTGCAGGACTGGATGTCGTGCGACAGCAAGCATCAGCAGCAGAAGACGGGATTGTGTGCGTCGTCCATCACGTGACAGATCAATCATTGATCTTCCACGTCACCTTAAGCATTCCTCACGCAATCACTCCACACCGAATTTCTCGTGGAGCAGCCTTCACCGAAGCTAGTGACCAACGATATTGTTACCTTTTCATCAAGGGTACCATTTTGAACTGTTCCAAGCTTGCACAACTGCGGTCAACCGCGCGTTTTCATCCGCCAGATCGATCGCCTTTGTCAACGGAAATATCTCCACGCCGTGGAACGTTTGTGGTATGTACGTTACCTTCTTCCCTTAAGTACGAAACAACCTCGACGAGCACGTACCGTTGTACGAGGAGCTCCTTCATCTGTACGTGTCTATGGGTATGAGAGTGTTACAATGAACATCGCCGTCGACAGTACGACGATCCACTAAACTTATTCGCTACATCGGATAACTTTTAATTGACTCATTCAATTTGCCATCTATCCGCGCCATCAAGTTATCGAAGCCTCCAGGTTTCTCATTCCACTTACGATTGACTTTTCCCATAAAATCGTCCCTCGAATAACTCGAGCGGAATGGTACATCGAGTATCGTGGACAAAATGAAACATGATATATAATCGACTGGTCGCCCCACGATTCGATGCTCTCCGGAGAGGCGAGACGGAATTAAAAGAATACAACTCCAAAGTCAATTGATCTTCGCGGCTTTCCTCGAAGACGTTGCCTCGAGCAGTTGGAGTCGCTCCTCAACGTTTTGTCAATAATCGAATTGAATATTCTTAAAAAAAAGACACTTGCTCACCTTTCTCTCCGCCAACTTTACGTTTCAACACTTTGGCTGAAGAAATAATTGCAGGCGGAGAAGTGACAAAGCGTAAACAATAAGGTGTCCGATATTCTTTTATCCGCTTGACTTGAACTTTAGTCATTTCCATGTTTTAAGGGTCTCAGTTGAATGAACCAGATATCAATAATACCACGAGCTCGATCACCGACCGGAATCCGATAAAGTAATCAGACGGATGGAAAGCAGATAGATGGAGGGTGTGTGTGTGTGTGTGTGTGTGTGTGAGAGAGAGAGAGAGAGAGAGAGAGAGAGAGAGAGAGAGAGAGAGAGAGACAGAAAGTACCCGAATGATCTTCGAGAACATTCACTGGATTGGAAAACGCAGAAAAAAGTTCCTTCTTCGTCGTATTATAATTCTTTGCCCATCTGGTCCCCAATTCATCTTCACGGTTTTTATATCATTTCCCTTGGTGTAGAATCGACGGATATGGTTTTACCATGCTAGGAGTCGAGAATTAAGGAAACAACTTTAGTATATGAACATACACACACCAATGTTCCTTTAGATATATTCAATTTTATATAAATGTGTGTGTGTGTGTGTGTGCGTGTGTGCGTGTTCTGGTGGAACTATACGATCCATTAGGAGTTTGCCACGTAGCCGGGGGCAATTTTCGGAGTAAAGTTTCGCGTCTCCCATACGTACTATATACACATCCATATATATATATGGGTGTGTGAGTATATATATATACATTCATACATATATATATATATATATATATATATATATATATATATATATATATATATATATATATATATATATATATATATATATGTGTGTGTATATATATATATATATAAAGTTGTACATCGTACACTTTATCGTGTGCCAAGTGAGAGGTATCAACGTAGCACGAGATGCAGAAACTCTGAAAAGTAAAGTCGTCTATCCGAGGGCTGCAACCTTACAGCCGCTGTCCGTCCCTTTCCCTCTCGTTGTGTCTGTCTGTCCGTTCTCTCTCTCGCTCTCTTTTCTCGCCCTCTCTCTTCTCCTGTCTTTCCCAAATTTCGTATCTTTTTCCATCGATACATGTGCGTTCCTCTCCCTTTCACTTTCCTCATTATCTCGGTTGCTCTGCCTGCCGTCGATTTTCCACAGCTCGTATATTTTCCTCAACAAAGTTACAACTTTTGTACCTCTTCCGAACTTTCCCATCTCGATCGTCGCGCGGGAGAAATCCAAATTTCGCAAAAACTCGGTCTCCCGGTTGACGATTCGTAAATTATAAAATTCATGATTATTAATCAGATAATAAATATCAAGGTAAGTGTAATTATTCAAAGAATTTCTCGCATCTCGAATGCGTGATACGGTCTCGTCCGAATGGAAGTTGCATCAGCGTATTAATTTGGATTTCTCGTTGCGGACAATGAAAAAACGTCCTAAGAATTTTGTTCGTAATGTCTCGCGACTTTACCTTCGAATATCTGCCAATTTCATTGAAATAAACAAAATTGCGTAATCGCAAGACATTATTTTTCATTACGTGCTCGCCGTACGTAACGCGAGTAATTGCAAATTTCTTTGCTACCTCGTTTCGAGCGTCGTTACACGCTCCGTGCACCCGTTTCCTCCTGGCGCAACTACTATACGTATAGACGCTGATACTGTGGCAAAAAAAGCCTTTTCACGTTCGCGTCTTGGAATGGAGCTATAAAGATGTACACGTCAGACTCAACGTATATACGTAATGCAGACATTTTTTTATACATATATATATATATATATATATATATATATATATATATATATATATATATATATGCTAAATAAATGTACATACTATATAGCTACATATATGCGTGCTTATTAACCGTAGAAAATGCAGCGTTCTCGAGTTCTGAGTGTTACCAAGCCGCGAGGGAAATGTAGATATCACCGAGATCGGAGCATGGTGAGGCCAACCCTCCTATGCGATCTTGTACTCTCGTGCATTCTTAATCCGCGTATACTCAGCGGTCGAGAGCGAGATAGGGGGGAGGGGGAGAGAGAGAGAGAGAGAGAGAGAGAGAGAGAGAGAGAGAGAGAGAGAGAGAGAGAGAGAGAGAGAGAGGGGGAGAGAGAGGGAGAGAGAGGGAGAGGGAGAGGGAGGGAGAGAGAGAGAGAGAGAGAGAGAGAGAGAGAGAGAGAGAGAGAGAGAACTAAAAACCGAGCGGACGCAGAAGTGGATAGACTTTAGCGTTAGCAGAGACTGCTCCCATTGTTGTGCCACACATTATTTTACCGGATCCTTTTATTTCCGTATGGAAATTACGCCCGAGTATTTACATCCGCGAGTTAGTCTCAATTTATTATATTCAAGAGACAACGAAAAACAAATCATTAAGGTGGGTGGACGTGCAAAAGTTCGTGTGTGCATGTGCGAAGTTCATCTCGTTAATGCATTATTACTGAGTTAGCACGGTTCGTGTATACGGTCACCGTGGGAGAATTATGATCCTGTGAAAGGCCCGCTCAGTAGCTGCAGTTTACTCCGCAGTCTTTGGTGAGGATCGTCGGGGGACCTTTACTTTTAAGGGAGAAGCAGTCAGGTAGGATGTGTGAACGGAAAGTATAGGGTGTCTCAAAATGTCCTGACATTTGAGGGGCCAGTCCACTTTGAAAAATTCAAAAAATCGAAAGCAAGCAAGACTTGAAGAAATCGACGATGATGAGCAATCAGAAGGGATTTTGTACGGTGCAGGAATTGCCGATTGAGTTTAGGTACAAGTTTTTCATAGTATAAACTTTCAGCGCGTTTTTCTCGAAACAACGTTTTCAAAATCTAGCTTCATCGTATCTCTAAAACTAATAAACCGATTCTCTTGAAATTTGAACCACATATTGTAAACATGATTCGCAACAAGATGACCCTCGGTGGTTTTAATTTTTTTTTGCGAAAAATTGCGAAATAACGCTTTTTTAACACTTTTGTCGTTTTTCATCGGCCATTTTTTTATTTTTTGACAAAACTTTATATCCGAGGGTCATTTTGTAGCTGGTGTCATACTGAATCTAATGGACTTTAATTTTTTTGTTTGAGACAAGCCGTTGCCGAGTTGTGATGGAGCTACCTAGCCCACCTATTTTTGAGGCGTTACGTTAAACTATAGTTTTTGTACTTAAAAATGAATAAACATTTTTCAAATGTATTTCAAGACTTTATTCATCAAGTCCAACAACTTTTATATTCATATCTTTTATAAAATCGTCAATAAAAATCGCGAAAATAGCCTTTTTTTCGGTGCTCCAAAGTGGACTGGCCCCTTAAATTTATTGAATAAACGTATTGTTTATTTCAAAAGTAGGAATATTTTTTTTTCAATATAAGGTACAAACATGGAGGTTATGTGTGGAATAAAATATCCGATAAATGGCCGCCTCGTCCATGTTTGCAAACGTTCGCTCTTTTGACGAAATTTTCAATTACATTTTGGCATAATTGCGGAATAATTCCATTAACCCTTTAACCGCCATTGTAGCAAATTTGTTACGTCCACTTTGACACCGTCGGTAAAAGCGCGAGGGCGCTATAGCGGACAAGCTACTTCACAGTTTCATCAATCTATGCTAGATGCAGCTACAAATGCCGGGACAGCTTGAAATTCAAACGTAAACGTTTGAATTATGTTAATATGGCAACAATGTTGTCGTGCGAATTTACGACGCTTGCCCCGGCAGTCGATCGGCTGCCCGTTTTTTGTTCAAAAATGTAAGTAAATGGACATTCTTGAAATATTTTTTGATAGAATTGTGTAAAGGAAGCTTAACTGGACGAACTAGGCTTTGAAGATTTTTTGTTGAATTAGAATAATAGTTGGAACCGAGCGGGTAGTAGCAAATTTGCTACAGTCCGAAAATACTACTTCCCAGGCCCTTATCAACAAAATTATGGTTGGACATTCATATTTAACCCTTTTTTAGCTGTACCACCAGACGAAATGATTTTGAGCCATCCAGAAATAGGCGTGGCCGGTAAAGGGCTAATGGTGCGTCCAATCCCCCATGGAAATTTATATACGCAAAAATATACTGGAAATTTATTTTATTAATAATTGTAATATATGTGAAATGTATGCCACATATTAAGAATATATGTTGCATATATGTGCCAAATTCTAATTTTCGTAACGTTTTCATATATGAGATGTATATGCGTAGTATTGCTGTATATCAATGTATCATATATCAATGATATATGTAGCATTTACCCTGCATATATACCACATATATTTAGCATATATGTTGCATGCACACTGCGTACATACCACATATATACTGCATAAATGGTACATATATGCCACATATATCCAGATATGTGTAGCATATCTGTATATAGTGTTTATAAGTAATAGCGCACTTTAACTGTAAGTTAAGTTTTTTTAAGTTTAAGTTTTAAGTTTTATTAAGTTTAACTATAATAGTGTTTATACACAGCATATATTTTTTGTCAGGAATATGTATAAAAAATGTATGCGTCATGTATGACGCATAAATGACACATATATGAGTCATATATGACGCATACATTTTTGATATATTTTTCTGACAAAAAAATAGATTGAAAATATATCGAAAATATATGCGTCGTATATGCCTCATATGTGCATCATATAGAGTGTTTATACGTAGCATATATGTTTTGGTCAGAAAAATATATCGAAAATATATGGGTCATATTTGCGTCGTATATTTGGTGCATATATACTGAATATATACGTATTATTCTATTTTTCGTCACTATATATGCGACCGATATATATATGTAGCATATATTTTCTGCATATATTTTACATACATAAATTTCCATGGGGGACTGCTTCCTTGAGCTCCGGAATGGTCTGAGGATCATTGGCATACACTTTGCCCTCAGAAAACCCCAAAGAAAGAAGTCCAATGGCGTCAAATCGTACGATCTTGGTGGCCAATTCACATCGCCGCGGCGCGAGATAACACGACCATGAAACTTCGTCTGCAATAGCTGCATTGTTTCGCCCGCAGTGTGGCGGGTTGCACGATCTTGCTGAAAGAATGTGTCTTCCAAGTCCATGCCGTTTTGCCATTTATCGGATATTGGGTTACACACGTAACCTCCATGTTTGTACCTTATATTAAGGGGAGAGTAGGGGTTTGCACTTTTGAAAAATCGATTTTTTTTGTCTTTTCTTTTGGTTAAACCATGTCTTTTCTTTTGGTTAAACATTTCAAGAATATAATCCCAAAATTTCAAGTAAATCGGAGCAAAACTCTCGGAGTTATTGACTATTTAGTCCCGCTCCTCTAACGATGTAGCTCCGACTTCTCTAAACTTCAAACGCGTTTTTCTCGAAACCACTTTTTCAAAGTCCGTGTTCACTGCCATTTGAAAACATCGCTTTTTTGGTGATGCCGTTTGAGTCCACACCAGGTAAGGAGTTTGTCATACATTGATGCACCCGCCAAGTTTTGAATCGATTGTCGACAGCGTTTTTTTTTAATTTACAATTGTGAAAACACTTTTTAACATAGGGCATTTAACATTATGACACTAATGAAGAAATTGTTATAATGTACTAATAAGGGAAGGTTGCGAGGTCGATCTCTTCGATTTCGATGAAATTTAGGTAAAAATAGGTAAAAATAGACGACACGTATTTTTTTTATATCTGGGGAACCCGATTTTTCAAGGGTGAAACGCACCCCCGAAAATAGGGGTGTTTTTCGTTTTGTTGTCGATAGCGTTATCGTTCTCATCTCCAATGTATAGTACACGATAAAATAAACATTGTTGCAATTTGAATTTTTTTCATATCTCGTACCGTTAAAACGTTATCGACGAAAAACGAAAAACATCCCAATTTTCGAGGGTGCGTTTCACCCCTTGAAAATCGGGTTCCGCAGATATAAAAAAAATATGTGTCGCCTATTTTTACCCATTCTACAAGCATGCCAAATGTCATCGAAATCGGAGACATCGACCCCGCAACCTTTCCTTGCAAGTGATTTGTTGTTTGTGAGTTTTTCATATCATTCACCAATTTTTATAACTTCGACAATTGTCCTGAAACTCCCTAAGGATTTTCGGGACAATTGACGAAATGTTACCAATCGATTCGAATGTATACCGTGAGTTCTTTGTCACATACTGAATGCACCCTCCAACTTTTAAATTGACAGTCTATACAACTTCGATAGAATTTACAATGGAAAAAACACTTTTCAACATGCCGGATTTAACATTACGGCACTGATAACGTAATGATCATAATGTAATGAGTAATGTGACAGTTTTTCATAACATTTTAAACATTTTTTCACACTATTTCGTGCGCAAAACTGCCATTCAGCGATGAGCGTAAGCATCTCCCTATGTTAAGAGGTTATGTACAGTTAAAATTTCCGAAAAGTCAATTTTTTTTTCGTAAGGTACATATATTTAAGTACACACATAGAAAATTTCTTGTCAATCCGGCGAATATTCTCAAAGTTACACGCACATTTGTAATGACGTGTCAGAGCGTTCGAAAGTGCTTTTGAAACTTTAAACGCGTTTTTCTCAAAACTGTGTTTTTCAAGTCGGTGAGCAAGATTTCTCAGAAACGGCTGAACCGATCAGTCTCAGATTTTAACACAATCTTTATAAGTATATTTTTTTAGTAATTTATCGAAGGGTTTTTCGCACCGATCAATATTTTCCATTTATGAACAATTTAAAGCCTACATTTTTGTCAAAATTTTTTATTTTACTTATTCCTTTGTTCAATTACAAGCTAATCCCTTATATCAACGAAATATTTTTGGTTTTTTCATTTTAGATGATCCAGTCCAACGATATCGTGTTCACTGCAAGACGTCTTTTTTTAGAGGTGCTCCAAAATAATTATTTTTACAAATAAAAAATGTTAAAATACAGTTAAAAGTTACCATAATATGTGTACGAATTTTAAGTTAATATATTTAAAGGTCTTCTCAAGAAAAAATCTTGAAAAATCGTTTTTTTGGGCCTCCTGACTGTATATGACCCCTTAAAAAGTGTTTTTCCAATTGTAACTTGTATAGAAACGGTGTAGACGATCAGATTAAAATTTGTAGGGTGTATTCAGTACATGACAAAGAATTTACTGTATAAATTTGAATCAAATGGTAGCACTCCACCAGTTGTCCCGAAACTCCTTAAGGGTGTAAACGTAAAGCTTACACCACTGTAAACGTTTCAAATTAAGTGACGTTTCGCGATTTTTTTATAGAAGGACAAGTACGAGGATGATAATATTCAAGGATGTTAATATTCATATCTTCAAGTGAACAAAAAAAATGATATTGAAAAATTACACAAAATGGTGACGTCGGAGTCACTTCCGCGAGGCGTCTTGAATTTGAGACCCTCCGCGGCACAGTATAACTGACGCAAAATTGGATTTGGAAAAAAAATTAAAATTTCTATTATTTTACATGAGTATAGCTTACGAAATAAGTAAAGGATTTTGAAAATATTAATTTTGTGTAATTGGCAAGCATTTAAAGTATAAGCTCAATTTTCGAAAGGAAAATGGACAATCATTTGTTAACAACTAATGTTATAATTAACTCATGAAAAATCCCTTACGTATTTTTCTTCGGAATGTTATTTTAACGATGTGCTCAAAATTTTGAGCGAAAAGAATGAAAATTGTTGTAGTTAGGCTGCGTGGCGTTTTGAAACATTGTGATCCGAGGAAAACGGTCGATGTCTCGCACACGGGCCAGCCACTGCCACCGCAGACTCACCACCCACCCAAACTTCCCCCCCCCCTTATTCTAGATGGTTCAAAGCATGTCTTAAGGGGGTCGTCTAGTGTGTCAGATCAAAAGAAGAGAAAACGGCTTTGCATGACTTCTTTGAAGAAGACGAAGGTGCACTCTATGGTCCAGACATAGCAGATTGATGGCGAAACCATTTTTTTTATTATGAATTATATTTAGCAACTTTCAAACGCGTTTTTCTCAAAACACGATTTTTTTAAACTGCTGCCATGATATCTCAAAAACTATTTAATTGATTCCGCTCAAATTTATACAGCATCTTAGTACATATATAACTACAAGTTGAACTAATTAAGATTGCTTCGTTAGTTTTCTTTTTATCAGCTATATAGACCCCAAAAAAATACGAAAAAATGAATTTTTTTTAAAGCGTAAAAAAAAAATTTTGGAATTCTAACTTTATTTTAGTTCCATGTAGAGCCTCAAGTCTCACGATTAAAATTGCGTTTGGTTTTTTTAATTTCAGATAAGCAGAACGACCGGAATCATGGCAGCAATGGAGCATCTCTTTTTATACATGTGTTCCTGTTGGGCGGTGTATCTCCGACTATATTCTATACAATGACTTCAAAAAATTCACAAAGTTTGTTTAAATGTTAATAAAAATGATATACAATTTATGAATTATTTTGTTTTAATGGTTTGTCAAAAAAAAAATCTCAAAAAAGCATTAAAAAACGGCCTTCACACTAGACGACCCCGTTAAGCCAATTAGAAGAAGACAAAAATTGAAAATTCCACACTGGTGTTAGCCCTTAATCTATACAGATTTTGTTCAACGATACAAAATGTGTTTTTCAAAATACGTCGGTGGTGTTTTTCACCATAACCTTGCATTATAACCGCCCTTCATACGACCCTAAAATCCCACTCCTATTATCCACATGGACCCATCCCCGACTCACTCACGAGAGAAGCCCCGGACAAAAACAAACCACACGTAAACACAATTACAGGTATCAGGAGCTTTCGCGGGAGAGAAAAGCCGAGGAAATGTATACTTTTTTTTTATCGCTCCGTTCTAGGGACACCATTCGCCAAACGCAATTATATCTTGGAGACAAAAGCACAGACTCGTAGAGCCGCGGTGGGTACAATCAGAAGAAAAACCGGAAATGCGGCAGTTCGGAGACAAGTCACACAGGGCGATAGCTGACGGCAGAAATTTCGGACCTCGTGAGGTGGTACACATTACAATCGCACGCTTTTGCCGTAATGTCTTGCTCGCATACACTCAACGTTTACGATTGGGTAATTCGTTTTAACAGCCCTGGGAACGGTATCACGGATGAACACAAATGTACACGACAAAGGGAGCTTCGTGAACGTCTGCAGAGTGTGCAACGTTGCGCGCTTTCTTGTACGTGTGCACAACCACGAGAGCCTGCACTTCGATCCCTCCGGTATTTTACTCTTTATCTGGTAATTGGATAATTTTAGCTGCGCTTTCCTTCTCTCGTGATGGTAATGAGCCGTGAGGAAGAAATTCTTGTTTTGCCGTAGTTATTCAGGCTAGTAATTTCTTTCTCGGCGCGTTTGATTCAAAGCCCGTAAACGGAATGAGTTACAAAGCTGAAATTTGGATATATTGTGTAGAGTGTTGAACCAACACCGTATATTGAATTAGAAATTATTCAATTAAATTATTTTTCATGGGGGTCCCAGGAAAAAGAAGATTGCTTATTTTTCTTACCCTGGCCTGTGGGGTGTCATTTTTTAAAGCTTAAGTAGACTACAAATATATTTTTGTTTCTTTCTTATCTTCAAATATAAAAAAATGGGGGGGCCGTCAAAGTTGTCAGTTTTAGACCATTTTTGTTACGGGGTCTGCCTCAAAAACTAAACTAGCCAGGAATTTGGAATATCTGTATATGATGTACCATATACGGCATTTAAGGGGTTACCCCCACTTGCGATTTTGAAAAAATCGATTTTTTTTATTGCATTTTTTTGAAGTATAAGTATCTGAGAATATGTCCTGAAAATTTCAAGTAGATCCGAACAAAATTGACTGAGATATGAGCGTTGAAAGAGAAGAATCCGCGTTGAAAGAGCGTTGAAAGAGAAACTTTAAACGCGTTTTTCTCAAAATGGCATTTCTGAAGTCGGTGACCAAGATTACTCGAACACTAATGAACCGATCTTCTTGAAATTTTGCAGGCTTATTTAATACATAAAAATGTAGTCTTTAATCGTTCGATTTTTTTTTTCGAAAAAAAATGGCCGTTTTATAGCCAAAAAACGGCCGTTTTTTTTCGTTAAAATCGAACCATTAACTTTGACTGTCCGCCATTTTGTGAAAAATGCATATTTTTTGAAATCCTCCGATTAAAGACTAGTTTATACTTATATTTGACTAAATCCATCCGCATTTTTTTTTCAGATGATCCACTTCGCCGCAATGTTGATCACCGCAAACCGTGTATATAAAAACATTATTTCATTGACGACCATTTGCCACTAAACAATGTAATATTTTTCAATAAAAACATTACTGAAAGTTCTTCAAGATGTGTTCTTTAAGATGGTATATTGATCGATTGAAAAAGTTTTGTAGTTTTCTGTTAAAAAATTCATGAAAAAGGCCTTTTTTGCGCTACAAGTGGGGGTAACGCCTTAACCAACAAATACTGCAAACGCCGATTTATAATGTAGTATATATAATAATTTATTGTATACAAAATGAAAATATATAAAATTACTGTTATTTAAATATTTACAATACCAAATTACTTATTTATGGAGTCGGTGCCAGCCAAGAAGGAGAGATTGACGTCACAGACGAAACGAGCTTGCAAGTTGAAAAAAGACTGTAGTTCGTATATTTCGTTAATTTTTCTTCGCTTCCTCTTTTTCTGCGAAAAAATGTGACAATATTGGCAATTGGCTAGTACTGAATCCGAAAATAAGTAATTTGGTATTGTAAATATTTAAATAACAATAATTTTATATATTTTCATTATTAGCTTACAGCAGGAGTATACAAAGCTTTTCTTTATCTATGATCACCCCATATGGTTGCAGTTTAGCACTACCTAAGATCTAAGACAGAAAAAACCATTACCTTATTAAATAGCTAGTTAAAACAAAAGTTAATTGGTCATATATACGGAACCCTAATAGAACCAGGCCCGACTCACACTTGGCCGAGTTTTTTTTTATATTGGCGCTTTTAGTGCATGGAAATGTCATGTCATTATAATTAAGAGTCAGCGTTGTTGCGTGATGCTGTGAGGAATTCGAAATTGTGCAAGTGGAGGTTTCGTAAGATCAGGATCGCTCGGTGCATAAGGTAGTCATCCCATGTGACCGGTCCAAAAAATCGACATTTTTTTTCCTTAAATTACCAAAAAATGTAATGTGCGTGTTATATGAACCTGGCATAGCAGACTAATGGCGAATCAACATTTTCTTTGTGTAAATCGTACTTGAACTTTTAAACGCGATTTTCTCCAAACTGTATTTTATAAATTGGCTTCCATGATATCTGAGAAACTATTGAACGGATTTCGCTTTAATGTTTATGGTATAGTCAGCGCATCTATAGTTCTCACCCGAATTATAATATTTCTTATATCTGCTATAGTTTTTTTTAAGCGGACAACGTCGAAAAAAAATCACGAAACATGGAACTCAACTATTAAGGGGGTCGTCTAGTGTGTCAGATCAAAAGAAGAGAAACCGGCCTTGCATGACTTCTTTGAAGAAATGGAAGGTGTACTCTATGGTCCAGGCATAGCAGATTGATGGTGAGACCACTTTTTTATTATCAATTATATACAACAACTTTTAAACGCGTTTTTCTCAAAATACGATTTTTAAAACTGCTGCCATAATATCTCAAAAACTATTTGATTGGTTCTGCTCAAATTTTTACAGCATCTTTAGTACATATATAACTACAAGTTGAACTAAAATAATTAAAATTGCTTCGTTAGTTTTCTGTTTATCAGCTATATAGACCCAAAAAAAATACGAAAAATTGAATCTTTTTTCTAAAGGGTAAAAAAAAATATTTTTTTGGAATTCTAACTTTATTTTATTTCGATGTAGAACCTCAAGTCTCACGATTAGAATTGCGTTTGGTTTTTTTAAATTTCAGATCAGCAGAACGGCCGGAATCATGGCAGCAGTGGAGCACCTCTTTTCATATATGTGTTCCTGTTGGGCGGTGTATCTCCGACTATATTCTATATAATGATTTTAAAATATTCACAAAGTTTGTTTAAATGTTAATAAAAATCGTATACAATTTATAAATTATTTTATTTTAATGGTTTTTCAAAAAAAAAATTCACAACAAAGCATTAAAAATCGGCCTTTACACTAGACGACCCCGTTAAGCCTTCCTTGACACACTGGATCTTTTTGACCCAGACGAATTTTTGAAATAAAATGCTCACTTGCCTAAAACTGAAAATTTTCAATAATTTTTTACAACAATTCAATTTTACACTTTCCGAATTTTAATCATGCAGACATATTAAGAAATATTTAAAGTGTATCCCGGGTTTTTTTTTCAATAAAAACCGACCGTAGGGTTGTAGAGGGCAGGTGGATGAAGTACTATCCGGGTCAAATTGAACCAGTGCATCGAAGCCGTGGCCAAATATAAGTGTATCAAGGAAGGGTTAAAATCGAGCCAAAAATTCAGTTTTCGATATTTTTACTTTACTCTAGTTGGACTCTAGTAGGACTTTCCTCTAGAGGGACTGTAAAAATGTTAATAAAAGTGTGGTAAAAATTGAAAAATAGTGAGTTTTAATGATTCATAAAAAAAATCGCAGAAAACGCAAAAAAATAGCTGTTACATGGGATGACCCCCTTAAGTGGTGTGTGGTTGAAATTGTGAAAATACGATTTTTTATTCAATAGTTTTATATACTAGGGTCTTGACTTTAATTTGAAGCAAAGATGTTGTAAGTCTTCGAAAAATTGACTGAGTTATGACGATTTTTGTGAAGGGTTGGCCTTTTTTGCATTTTTTTCGAACACTCTGTTTTATGGAACGGTGTAAACCTTTCGGAAAATCTATTCGTCCTATTCAATTCAAATTCGAACGGAGCATGGTTTATAATATTTTCTATCGTGTAGCTGGATCACTTAAAAAAAATTTACCCATCTGTTAATAACAAATTATTAAAGTTGTTTGTCGAAAATCGATATTTTTTATACTGAGTGCATTTTTGTATTTTTCAAATGTTCTCAAAAGTGTCCATTCGTACGAAAGTTTTATCATGATACTAAAAGTAGGTACATTTCTCAATTTTTCATCTCAGATGATCTCAGATGACCCTGCTTGCCAGACCCAACTACACCGACCATGCAGCAACGACCGCACTTCCTTTGAATTTTAATAACTTCATAGTCCAGCAATATTTACCAATAAAAAAAACTCAAAATTGGCAAGACTATGTATCAATAGTGTCTAAAATCCCGACCTCGTCATCCCAATACTTCCACCAGAAAAAAAATATTGAAAACGATTTGTTTTTTGAGCCCCAAGCTCACGCAGATCCTTCAAAATTAATTGATCTTTGCAACAAAAATCACATTTATTTCCTTCAGTGCGCATTTTATTTTATTTTCATTAAACCCTGAAAAATAATAATTCCAAACAAAAATTAGGAGAAGCCTCGAGCTGGCTTGCAGCTTTTATAATTGACCTACAGGCTTCCTTTTTTGCGGCATCCTTGCACCTATCTAGTAACATTTCCGCAACGGGCCCCGAAGAAAAATATCAATTGTTTTTCGCGTCACCCAAATTTTCATATAAATCTACACTTCCACCGAGAAAAGTCAGTGTCAAACGAACGTCAAGCCATGAAAATCATGCCCCAGTTACGGGTCTCAAGTTTTCCAAAACTTCGAGGTACCCGCCCCAATTCCGTAACCTCGTGATTCCTCAGGTATCAAACTTCTCCCTATCGCCGCCGAAACGTCAATGAGAAAGACCGCTGTACAGAGACGCCCGATAACGCAGCGGAGTTCCCATTCACCATTGTGCAATTTGGAACGAATTATTTCTAAGAGTTGAAAAGGGAGAATTCATTACGCACCAGGAAAATTAATTGGATCAGGGAGCAGGGTTCCTTTTAATTCGCGTCTTGTATTTCTTTCGGGACTCCGAGGAAGGATTGTAAAGTTTTCTCTCGTCGTTCGAAAGTCCCCTGTATACAGCTATAGATTGAGATGCGCGAAAAGCTCGTAAAACATTGGCCCGTTAGAAATTAATTTTGACGTTCTCATGGCTCTGACGGTTCGTAGAATAATAAATGATACACTCGTAAAATGCGTAACACGTACACGAATTTCTATACCGGGTATTGTGCGATATAATTGAGCAAGGAGGCCAGTATCGCAACGAGCTTCAGCCTACCGAAAATTTAATGTAACATCCACGAACTGATTGCTCGGCAACACTAATTGCACTTACGTTTGTGCTCTCGGCGTTGACGACACTCCCCGCTGCCAACAGTACACGAGGTACACACTGTACACACAAGTATCACTGTGCCAACACTCCATATATATATATATATGGGATATTCGACGCCATTTCACCTAGCCCGTGACCCCGACCAATTTTTGTTTTCCTGATTTTTTTGGAAGATTGTACCCCATGAAAGCAATATCCGCAACAATTTTTAGATTTTTATCTCTTCTCTTTAAGGAGTTAGAATTTTCTAAAAAATGTCGATTTCGCAAGTTTTGGACACGTTTAAACGCCGATAACTCCTGAAACAATTGAGATATCGACAAATGTCACTGGATAATTTTTTTTCATTTTGAAGCATACTTTTGTTAAAAAATATGAAAAATTATCAATTATCAATGTCAGCGTTTTTTTTGCTTCTAAAGTAAAAACTTTTTTTTTTAAAGATGATTGACATTGTTTATTCTTTTCGAAAAATTCCCTTAAATAGAGTGACACATTCTATGATTTTTAAGACTAGTCTCCTTGTGGGCCCATTTTTCCTTCTATTTTTTTCGAATTAATTATATTTTTTTCAGAAGACCGTTATCATTTTAATCTCAAATAATGCTATTAATGACTTTGTGATTTCCAATTCGGCTTCGTGAGGTGTGAAACAGTTTATTTTTAGTTTGTGCGGAATATAACGAAAAAAAATATTTTTAATGAAAAATCATTTTTTTCGTTAAATTCACGGGCCGACGATTGGACTAGTCTTAAAAGTTATACAATGGCTCACTCTATTTCAGAGAATTTTTTGAAAAAAATAAAAAGAGGCAATCACCTTTAAAAAACAAAAGTTTTCACTTGAGAAGCAAAAAAACGTTGACATTGATACATGATAATTTTCTCATATTTTTTAACGAAAGTATCCTTCAAGATAAAAAAAAAATTATATAGCGACATTTGTCGATATCTCAATTAGTTCAGGAGTTACCAGCGTTTAAACGCTTCCAAAACTTCCGAAATCCACATTTTTTGGGAAATTATACTCCTAAAAGAGAAGAGTTAAAAATTTAAGAATTGGTGTGGATATTCCTTTGATGAGGTACAATTGTACAAAAAAAATCAGATACACCAAAAATGGTCGGGGTCACGGACTAGGTGAAATGGCGTGGAATGCCCCATATATATATATATATATATATACCATACATTGTACTATGTGCATTAAGGTTGTTCGTTGACGCGTATTAATCAACGCCCCGAGGACAGGCTTCATAAGCAAACCACGTACCTGGTACGTTGTAACAATACGCGTATATTAGCGTACTTGCCACGTTCCGCATTCGTCCTACAACGGGGTACACAACTCCATCCGAGCAGACAAAAATAGGCGATTTTCGGGAACTTTTTCGAGCGTTGTAAAAAAACCGGACTTCACCGGGTACTCCAACAACTATCATCAGCTTTAGCATCCAAAACTAGGCCAGGCATTTTCGACAGGGTGCAATGTATGTCATCGTATGGTGATGGGATTTTTATTGTACGTGGAGTTGCTCGCAAGAAAGGACGTCACCTTTGTTTTCAAAATGGAATGCCGTTTTTTTAGGTTAACAGACCTAAAAACTCAACAGTCACCTCCAGATAACTCATCTCAACAGTCACATTCAGATAACTCATCTCAACAGTCACAATCATGACTCGTCTCAACAGCCACAATCAGATGGCAATCTGATTGTGGCTGTTGAGACGAACACAATTATCTACAATGCAAGGTCATTCAAGGTCATCCAAGGTTATTGCAGTCGCTGTCATTCTTATGAGGCGTTCGGAGTCATAAGACGTGCGAGTGAATGGGCGATAGGAAGACTACAGTGTTGCCTTGATACCGGGAGTCACCACTTCGAAGGCCTGTTATTGACGAATTTCCAGTTACCTCGAATTACCTTGTGTTGTAGGTCATTGTATTCGTCTCGACAGCCACTAGCAAATGGTAGACGCAAAAACACAGCATTCCATTAAAAAAAAAAACAAAGGTGAACTTTGTATCATGGGGGTATCTCTAGCTGCGAGAAAATTGACATCACCCCAGAAAGGTCATCTTTGTTTTTAAAATGGAATGCTTTGTTTTCAGGTCTGTCATCTGATTGTGGCTGTTGACACGAACACAATTATCTACAATGCAAGGTCATTGAAGGCCACCCGAGGTCATTGCAGTCGTTGTCATTTGTAAAACAGCGACTGCATCATGATGTCATCTTTTGGACGTCGCAACTTCTGGTGGTTTTATTTTTTCTGACGGCCAAGTTTCGAAGGTATGGGTTAGAAGCTAAGTTTCCAAGGGATAGGTGCTAATAGTCACTGGACCGACTGGTATAATTGTGTCTGTTTTGGGGGGATGGGATTCTTCGCATGTGCGTCCCCGATATTCCGCTGACATGAAGTTCTTCCAGGCTGCGAACACGTGTCATATCGTAACGCGGAATGTAAAAATGAAGTGCGGATACGCGCCACTTCCCCGCCTGCTCTTTCGTTTTCTGGATGCTTGGTATGTAGTATGCATACGGAATGCGAAATATTCACGCGGGATGCTATACCGTGACTTTATTACAAAATGTCAGGGATAGACATGACTGTGCATCGCGACACTACGTCGCTTTCCACGCTCTCTCTTTCTCTCTCTCTCTCTCTCTCTCTCTCTCTCTCTCTCTCTCTCCCCTCTCTTTCTCCCTCTCGCTCTCTTGCCGTACCGTTCTCCCATTCGCTCACTGCCCAGCAAGATGATGTTTCGTAGCCTTGCAATTTTCATATCACTCAGGCCATGTGAGCGAGAAAATCGCGTCACCATAAAATTTCCTAGAAGAGCTAAGAGAGTTGATACTCTGGCTATCTAAAGTTTTCATATATATATATATATATATGGGTGTGTGTGTGTTAGGGTGTGTCGGAAAAAGATCATCCCTTATCCTTTCAAACAATATCATTACGCATAAAAAAAATCATTTCATATTTGGTCTCTCTAGCTTACGTCCCAGTAGCAGCGAACACTTGAACAACTCGACAACTATTATAATATTTTTCAAATCTGACTTGGGGTTCTTGAAGCTTACAGCTTTAAAGCCCTGCAACTCTGGAGATCTTTCAATTTAAATCGCGAGACAATTATTTTTACGCAAATCGCAGCTATCCGAAAAAAGCCTTTTTCATTTTCGAAAGCGATATGTATGTTATAAATAAAATCCGTTTTCAGTTTAAACGCGTTTTCTCTAGTAAAAATTAATTTTTCTGAATGCCTTTGTTACAACTAGTTTCTCCTGGTAAAAACTGGAATATAAACTGAATGTTGATAAAGACTGTCGACAAACACACCGATAAATGTGTGTTTATCAATTTTGATAAACACACTGTGTTTTGATAACACACACTTTATCAGTGTGTTTATCAATTTTGATAAACACACTGATAAATGAACTTGAATGTTAGTTGAAACTCGTCTCAACCCCTTGAAGGGATTAACTAAGAACAACTAGTTCTAACGGAGAGAATCAGTTGAATCTGTTTTAGAATGAGGTCAATGTTTGAGTTGGTTTGGGATTGTTCCAAAAGCTAGATCTAACGAAATGAGGCCATTAAAACTGTTTCTGAATAAGGTCAAAGTTTGGGTTTGGGTTGTTTGATTGAGATTGTTGCAGAAACTTGTTCTAACGAAATGAACCAGTTGAAACTGCTTTTAAATTAGGTTAAATTTTCCGTTTCGTTTGGGTTCGTAAACATAAATTCTAGTTTGTTGTTTAATGAATTTTCAATTTTTTTTTAAACCTGATATTAGTCGAAGGCGTAAAAGATGTTTTTTTTCGATACAACTAAATATCTGTATGTGATGATATTATTTTTCAAAGAGTGAAATATAAAAATATTATATACTATTAAGAATAATATTCCTGGCACGAAAGCTTTTCCGTAAGCCATCGAAAGAACTTTTATTGTTTTTTTTCTCAACGCTCGTAGAGGAATAATAGCCTGAGAAAGCATATAATATTTTTGAGGCCCTTTACCTTTGTCGACAAGGTAAAATTCTATGGTACGGTGAGTGGTCGTTTTCTCGGCGAATTGGCGGATCAATTTGCTCGATATCAAATCGATTCTGTGCACATAAGCCTCCACGCACGTATGAGCCCTGGATATATACCCAATAAAACTCGGAGATCATGAACGAAAGTTCACGTAGGGGCAGGCAGGCAAAAAAACTGATCTTTGCAACAGTCGAACTTGAAGGATCGTAAAAGAAAACGTATCATAGAGGCAAGGAACTTTTATCGTTACTATTCGGACTAATATTATTCTTGTGATTATTATTATTGTTGTTCGTTTTTACTATGTCGTTATCGGCAATGTTATTATTTGGCGTGCAGCAGTCAAGATTTTTTTTATGATAAAAAAACCCCTCGACTGCTCTTTATAAGAGAGGAGCAGGTGAACAAAACCGAACTTGTCCACTAGGGTGGTTTTTAGGGTGGTTCAAATTTGGTCCAAATTTCAGCTCTATTTTTTTCTCTTTTTCTCACCATCCAATTATCGTCTTTAAAGAAAAAAAAAATTGTCGCGACATCTGCGAGGGATCACAAAATATTTAGAGGTCACTGAAGCCTCCGAAAAATGCAAGATTCCATTTTTAAAAAAATTATTTTTCTTGTTCACGTCTTACCTATGGATTTTACACTTTATAATTTTTAAATTAAGCTCGCGAAAGCTCTACCCAGCCAATGAATATTTAGTGGTCGCTCAAGAGCTTCGAAATGTCCAATTGTCGCGATTTTTTTTCTCTTCTCACTCATAAATTCAACACTTCGTAAAATGTTCAAAACAATTAATCCCTTTTTTTTCTTTAGAAACGGATTTTTTTAATTTACCTCACACTTCTAACTCAATAAAACGGGGGACCTATAATTTTGTTTGCGGACCAGAGGTTTAAAGAATTATTTTATGAGAACAAAGATTTTAATTCTTGGGTTAGTAGTGTGAAGTCACTTTGAGAAATCTGTTTCTAAAGAAAAACGTTTAATTATTTTGAACATTTTACAAAGCGCCAAATTTATGAGTGAGATGAATTTGAAAAAATTGGCGAGAACTGGAAATTTCGAAGCTCTTGGGCGACCAGTAAATATTTATTGACCGGTTGGAGCTTTCGCAAGGTTAATTTAAAAATGATAAAGCGTGACATTCATGGGTGAGAAGTAAACGAAAAAAATCGATTTTTTATTATAAAAAATAAATTTTTGGGTGACTTGAGCGATCGCCAATTTTTTTAACCGCTCGCAGATTTCGCGACAGTTCTTTTTCCTCTTTAAAGAAGATAATAGGATGGTGAGAAAAAGAAAAGAAATAGAGCTCAAATTTGGGCCACTCTATTGTCCACATTACTACATTTTTGTTCGTACCTAAAATCTGCCTTGTCGCTTGAAAAGGCAGGCAAAAATAGCAGGCTGCAGAAAAAAGTTTCACTTTTGAGAAAAAAATAGATTTATTTGTTATTAACAAATTGATAAATATATTAAATTAAAAAATTATTCATTTTTTCTTTAAAAATTAAAAAATTAAATGACGAGAACATCATCCGGTCAGTCGATATAAAATGTTATGAACTATGCTCTGTCCGAATGTGAAGTAAAGCGCACGAATAGATTTTGAGATACGACTAAAGGGATCATCACAGTGTAACGGGTCGAAAAATAGCTGATTTTCGTGATTTTTTTTTTTCGATGGTTAAAAAATGCTAATCAGCCTGATTTTTTAATGTCAAATCAAAGCACTCATCAAGAACCGAAAATACATTTTCCACGTTTATTTTTATTTGTTTAAAAAATGTTTATCGGTTGCAAATGAATTCGATAAAAGGAGTTTTCACAGCGTACACGGTTGTGGCCGTAAATATTATCTGAAACAAAACTTGTAAAAAGATTATTAATCCGTATGAAAGCCGCTATCTTGCTACGGAGGTTTCTTTTTGTTTTATAAAAATTGACAAAATGGTGGCGGTTTAAAAAAAATCTCGAATTGAGGATATTTTTTCGACAGTTTTTCGTTAAAAAAAGATGAATATTTCAATAAAAAAAAAGCTTCCATGGCAAGATAAAGAATCTCGTAAAGAATGTTGTGTCAAAATTTGAGACGGATAGCTTGAAAACGCTTCCTTTGAGAGTGTACACCGTTTTAAAAAACGACGTTTCGAGAAAAACGCGTTTAAGGCGTCTGGCCACCTCGGCCGATCTAAACATGGGTATATCTAAAAAAAAATTAATAAACTCGAAAGTATGGGCTGGAATATTTTTATTTTTTCATACAACGCCAGAAAGGGCTTTAAGAATAACGTCAATAAATTTCCCTTCAAAATATTAAAAAATGGCGCCGTTATGCATATTGCCGCGGAGGCCCTCCGCACGATACGCGCGGTCGTTGTACCAGCTGTTACCCGGTCATGTCACATCTGAAAAAAAATCAGCTCATTCGTGAGTAGTGTCGCTACAACGTAGCGAAGCAGTTTTTTTTCGACAATTAAAAAAATTATGGTGAGCCGAAGAAATTTTTTTTTATTTTTTCACCGAAATTATGGCTCACCATAATTGTTTCAATCGTAACAAACCGCTACGCTACATTGTAGCGACACTACTCACGAATGAGCTAATTTTTTTTTCAGATGTGACATGACCGGGTAACAGCTGGTACAACGACCGCGCGTATCGTGCGGAGGGCCTCCACGGCAATGTGCATAACGGCGCCATTTTTTAATATTTTGAACGGAAATTTATTAACTTTATTCTCAAAGCCCTTTCTGACATTGCGTAAAAAAATAAAAATATTCCGGCCCATACTTTCCAGTTTATTATTATTTTTTTAATATACCCATTTTTCGATCGGCCAAGGTGGCCAGACGCTTTAAAGTTTCGAGTGCAGAATTTTCATATAAATTGTCTACTTACGATCAATCGGCGATGCCAGGTCCATGTTTATAACCGCCTATACTATCAGATAAAGAAAAAAAAATCGATTCTTTGAAAATGTTACACTGTGATGATCCCTTAAAACGTTTGATAAAGCAGTGTTAAAAAAAAACGCAAACGAATAAAAGGGCAAATCGCAGCGCATTAGGCTGACCCTTCAAAAAAATTGTCAAAACTCGGTCATTTTTAGGCATTTTTTCAAAATCTTGCAACTTAATGTTAAGGCCCTACGCTTAAAAACGATTAAAAGAAATCATATTTAAGAAATGTCAAGCTTATGCCACGCGACAGCTATTTTTTCGCTTTTTTTGGGTTTTTAAAAATTAACCATTAAAACACACTATCTTTGAATTTTCATCACACATTTATTAACATTTTTACAGTCCTTCAGAATTTTATCAAACAAAAATAACGAGTTGAATCGACTTAAAGTCGTTCGGAAGACACTCATGTGTAAAAACAAGCCGATTGACGGCTGCCATGACTCCAAATTGATCAACAAGTTTCGAAGATTGAAAAGAAGGGATGCATGATCGCAAAGGCTTTAATTCGGGGTTATAAATCCGTTCACTATACATAATAATCCCACTGATTGGTCCAGACCACTCATTGATTGTATCTATCGAAAATTGTTTCCACTGGAAAAGAAAACATTAATTCATCACGTATAAATCAAACCGAGAATAAAGCTGCTCCTTTCACAAACTTCTTTGTTTTATTATCGAGTAATAATTCAAGGGATGAGAGCCCGAATCGGGGAGTTTTTTTTCCAGTCTAACGTACACATTTTCAGCATTCTGTGTAAACATTTTTTTTTGGCCCCTTCACATGGGCTGACCACCTTAAGGCGGGATATACATTTACACCTATCAAAAAAACGATTTCTTTTTTTTTCTTTAAACGATATCACTATGTATGGAGAATATTTTTCTAAAGTTTCGAACCGAAATTCGAAAAACTTCAAACGTTACAGCCCGTCAACTCTGCGCCTTACCGCTCGGATTCGGAGCGGGCATGATATTCAAACGCGTTTTTCTCAACATTGCATTATCGAAATTGGCGTGCAGGATTACTCGAAAACGATTGAGCCGATTGAGTTTAAACTTGGTAGAAATATTGGTAATATTGGTACCTTCTACTTGACGAGAATTGTTTTAGAAAATTTGAAAAAAAAAACGACTTTTTTCATCGACAATTTACAGAAATGTTGCGTGAAATGTAGATTTTTTTGTAAATAAGTGCCATTTTTCTTAAATTTGCCATTTCTTCTCTTTAATTACCGTCACATAGAAACTATACATGTTCTAATTGAAAAAATGTTTGAACTTTTTTGCAAATCGAAGTCTACGGGAAGGTAGACTGCACGCCGATTCGCAATTCCCGCGGCAACCTTGCTGTAACACTCTGCCACAGATGCGTCATTTTGATGATGAATTAATTAAAAATTATTGTTTTGTATACAGTGAAAAAAAATTCGTTCATGCATCCAAAATTCAGTTGGTTTAACAAAATTGTATCTTTAAGGGGTTACCCTCACTTGCGATTTTGAAAAAATTGATTTTTTTATTGCATTTTTTTGAAGTATAGGTATCTGAGAATATGTCCTGAAAATTTCAAGTCGATCCGAACAAAATTGACTGAGATATGAGCGTTGAAAGAGAAGAATCCGCGTTGAAAAAGCGTTGAAAGAGAAACTTTAAACGCGTTTTCCTCAAAATGGCATTTCTGAACTCGGTGACCAAGATTACTCGAACACTAATGAACCGATCTTCTTGAAATTTTGCAGGCTTATTTAATACATAAAAATGTAGTCTTTAATCGTTCGATTTTTTTCGAAAAAAAATGGCCGTCTTATAGCCAAAAAACGGCCGTTTTTTTTCGTTAAAATCGAACCATTAACTTTGACTGTCCGCCATTTTGTGGAAAATGAATATTTTTTAAAATCCTTCGATTAAAGACTAGTTTATACTTATATTTGACTAAATCCATCCGCATTTTTTTTTCAGATGATCCAATTCGCCGCAATGTTGGTCACCGCAAACCGTGTATATAAAAACATTATTTCATTGACGGCCATTTGCCACTAAACAATGTAATATTTTTCAATAAAAAAATTACTGAAAGTTCTTCAAGATGTGTTCTTTAAGATGGTATATTGATCGATTAAAAAAGTTTTGTAGTTTTCTTTAAAAACATTCATGAAAAAGGCCTTTTTTTGCGCTACAAGTGGGGGTAACGCCTTAAATACGTTCAACTTGATTTTTTATTGGCATAACAAAACAGTATAGTTGGGCAGTAACCAAAGATATATTTAAACTATCTGCTTATTTACCATGTCTGAGCAACTGTTAAAACAACAAAATTTCGAGACAACGAAATGCATTTTGCACACTCAACGATTCTTTTTTCTCAGTGTTCTTAAATCTACTATGAAAGTATACCTAAAGTTTAATAATTGTAGAATAATTATTTCTTAGTTTGAAAAATCCCTCGATATTGCTTATTTTTTCCTGTCTAAATGTATATCCCGCCTTAAGATACGCTCCGAAGCGTGTACCCGAAGGGTTAATCGTATGACAGCCGGTAACTGCCGCTCCAAATGAATTAAATCAATTTTCCTTATAGTTATATAGATCGTAAATATAGTTATAAGGCAATCGATGGGCACGTCGCGTTTGAATTATCGACGACCGGCTTATTCGGACCGAAATTAATTCAGTGCGGTATCCGTGAACATCGATCTCTATACACGTAATTGCTGTTCTAACGTGTACCGTATACGCGAGTGTACGATATCCGTAATCACATTCCTGGCCAATCTCCCTTTCTCAACATCTATGACATTATCGCGGTAACTTCGTACGCTAACGCCCTGTTAGCTCATTTACTTTTGCGAAGGGTCGTCCCTTTCAATTTTCCAGCCTTGGCGAAAAACCCTCCGCAAATTCGAAGGAACGATCCTATTAGAGCGTCATTTGATATTGTTGACGCTGCGTCGCGTCTTGTCGTGGTAGGTACTTTGCTACAAGAGTTTCCGAGGCCACTTCACGTGTCACACGGTTACGGGTGTTACCATCATTATTGCTTTCTCGTAGAGGACCCTTCGTCGCGGTGGAAAAATTCGCTTCGATATTTTTATGAAAAGGTGATGCAAAATGTCCAAGCGTTGAAAAATGTATTTAAAAAAAATCGCTGCGGTTGGTTGAACTTTTGCAGAACAATAATGTGCCTTAGGTATTATTTTTTAAATTAATTTTGTGAAACGTATTTTATTTTAATTAATTCGATATTTGTATTTCAAGGTACTACGAGTTTTCAGAAAAATGACGTTCTACGCCTGATTTATCGTTTTGTCAATGTACCTTTTCTAATGTTCGAAAGATTTGCTCCGATATTTTAACAAAAACGCAGTAACCAATTTTCCAGCTTCGAAAAATGACGTTTAAACCAAATAACGTGTACCTGAGTTTTGGCTCGACAATAACGTGCAAAAGGAATTATGTTCTAAGGGGGTATCCTTATCTGGAAATTTCAAAAAATCTTTTTTTTGCATGTTGCTATAGTGTGAACTTTCAAGAATATTTGAAGACCAAACGGGCCCTGAAATTTAAAAAATTGGCGACGTTAAACCTGTTTTAGTGGAACAGAGTCTAAAGTTAAGGGGTCTTGTCACTTTAGACGCTAAAAAGGCTATTTTCATTAATTTTTTTAAGGTTTTATATTATGGATGTTGATATAAAAGTTGTTACACGCAATAAATACAGTTTCGAAATACATTTAAAACAAAAATTATTTATTTGAGTCACGACTTATAGAGGAAAATGGTAGTTAAAAAAAAGTCCTAAAAAAATTGTAGATCGGCGCTGTTGATGAAATCTCGGATGGATCATCCATAACGAAAGAATCAAACTGTTTTAGATTCAGTATGTTAATGACTATAGCGCATATCATACGATTTTTGATGTATGCAAAAATAACAAAAAGGCGGACATTTTTCGAAAAAAAAAAACAATAACAAAAAACGTGTTTTTTCACCGTTCTTGGCAACAAAAAAATAGTAAAGAGCAACACTGTTTTAAATCCTTGATGTGCGCTATAGCTATCGTAGTAAAGAATATGGGGTTAAAATTTCACAAGGATCGGTTCAGTAGTTTCGAAGATTTTATCAACAAGCCGCCTAAAAACGTTGTTTCGAGAAAAACGCGTGTAAAGTTTGTTTGGGTTACATAAATACATTAATTTTTTTTAAATGTATTTCGAAAGTGTATTTATTAAGTGTAACAACTTTTATATCAATATCTATAATATATACCTATAAAAAAGTCATGAAAATAGCCTTTTTAGGGTATAAAGTGAGAAGACCCCTTAAGGATGATTCACGTGTAACGAAAGCGGACATCAAAGCACAAGAACGACAAAAACACGATTTGCGGTGTTCACTGTATCTCAGCTAGAAATTATCTGACATCAAGTACCATTAAAATTTAGTCAAAGTATCATCAAATCCTCCCCCCAACGGTCTTTGATAATTTCTTTTTCATTTATAAATTTTTGGTGATGTAAAGTGAAAAGTGTTATTTTTTACGAAAAATTCCGCCATTTTGGGAGTAGAAAACCCCCTCGATGTAAAAAAAATCTAAATCTAACCGTTGGGGGGAGGTATTTTATATGTAGAAAGTGTGTACCAAGTTTGAAATAAATCAGTCATGTAGTTTTCAAATGGCAGTGAAGACGGACTTTGAAAAAGTGGTTTCGAGAAAAACGCGTTTGAAGTTTAGAGAAGTCGGAGTCAGTGTTAGAGGAGCGGGACTAAATAGTCAATAACTTCGAGAGTTTTGCTCTGATTGACTTGAAATTTTGGGATTATATTCTAGAAATGTTTAACTATAAAAAAAGACAAAGAAGAATCGATTATTCAAAAGTTTTTCAGGAGAAAAATGAGGTTTTCTTTGGAAAAGCTGTCATTTTTCGTATTCTTTGACATTTCGAAAAGTGGATGGTGAACCCATAGCCAGATGGATATATTTGAAGATTTTTTCGTTTGTTTTCGTTTCATATTACATTTGAGCCTGATAGAGATCCCGCCTTTTCGGGCCTCGCCGTTGGAGGACTGCCAACGCCAACTGCAGCACGACAAACTCTTTAAAATATTTTCTTCCGCAAAAATTACATTGTAACCATAAACATGTGTACAGCATGCTGGGAAAAAAACAATTTATTCACACCACTGTGTTACTAGAAAAAAATGCATCATTCTGACTCTTCAAATTGGGCTTCCAGAGAGGGATATCCCGTAAAACTAATTTGGTGAAAAGTGTTGTATTTTGAGGTACCGCATATTTTCAGAAGAATGACTTTTTACGCCTGATTTATGTTTTTTTTCCAACGTACCTTTTCTAAAGTACGAAAGATTTGCTTCGATACAAAAATTCGCTGCGATATTTCAATCAAAATGTAGTAAAAAATACCCAAGTATAAAAAATTAAGTTTAAAGAGAAGACCCATCGCTGGCTGAATTTGTGCACAACGATAATGTGCGTTAGGTATTATACTTTAAATTCATTTGGCGAAACGTTTGGCTTTGAGGTAGCACGAATTTTCAGCAAAATGATTTTTTTACCCCTCATCTATCTTTTTTTTAATTAACTTTTTGAAAATTAAAAGAATCTACTTACCACAATTTACTTCAATTCTACTGTAATTACAATCAATGAAACGCCTGCAAAAAAAAATCCATGCAATACACGCCAGGATAAAAACATTTTTTTAGACGTTCAAACTAATTTATTATGAAGAGAGTTGGGTTTTAAAAAATACCGTCTTCCTATGCCATATCGTTCCCAAAATTACCGACGTCTTGAAAAATTCATATCCACAAAAAATTACAAGACAAGATTTATATGCTTCACAGCAACGGTCAGCAATATTTGATATATTAAAATACATGTTTGGAATTTTTGAGATTTTTTCAGTCCCTGCACGGAGAAACATATTCCATTTGGAAGATTGTAATTTTTTTTCCTCGCATAAAGACTACCAGATCTTCCAGATAGCACTTGTACGTATACATGTAATAATATACGGATGTATGACCGAATGCATGCACTTTTTAAGACGCTTCCGCAGAGAGTAGCCCCGAAGAACTTGCGAGGCAGCTCTAGCTCTCTGTCCCGTGGTCCTCTCAAAAGATGTCGAAGAGCGTAATAGACGCTCGCTGGAAGTAATAACCGAGGCACGTGATTCGCATTCGTGAGCTGCGAGAAACGAGAGGAGTGAGAGAAAGAGAGAGAGAGAGAGAAGCCAGCTTTATGAAAGCTTTCTAAACGCGTGAGTATCTCTTCTCTCCGTCGCTCTTTTCGCTCTCCCCGTCTCACCCTTTTTTTCACCCTCTCGCCATTTCTCGTCTTCTCCCTCTCGCCTGCCTACTGGGAGAGACTTCCGCCTTTTTCAACGTTACTTCCCCGCGCAACGACATCATCCACTTCGCCTTTTCCCACGGAACGTGACGCATTAGCTCTCTCACTCACACTCTCTCTCTCTGCCCCTCCCTCTCTCTGTCTCTCTCTCTCTCTCTCTCTCTCTCTCTCTCTCTCTCTCTCTCTCTCTCTCTCTCTCTCTCTCTCTCTCTCTCTCTCTCTCTCTCTCCCTCATCTCCTCTCCTCTCTCATCCCTTCAGCATGCCACCTTGGGTGTCTTTTCACGAAAGGTTACGAGCTCTCCCTCTCTCTCGTTTTCGTCGCCGCGAAGCGCTACGATGATGTTTGTTTTTCGCGTTGCCTAAGCGTCGCGCACATTTGCTCCTCGCACCCATACAGCCTGTACATCTATACAAAACTATCTGGAAAATGCTTTTCCTTCTTTTTCGATTTTCGCGATTACTCGAAACTTTATTCCATCGAAAGCTCGACTTTTTTCATACGTTCCCGGTTTTCTTGCCCTTCTTTTCTGAAAAGAGTCTGCTTAGAGCAATCGGGCCGTGTAAAAACGCGGGAGGTTGATTCATAAATTATTTATCATTCCGTACTATATGGGATATTGCGAGTCTGCGAGAAATTCTCGGAGACCCTGTTTAAATCACCTGCATTTGTGTGTGTGTGTATATATATATATATATATATATATATATATATACACGGTAGATAAACTATTTGAGTACACACATGCACACACACATATATATATATATATATATATATACTGCCCTATACATAAAGGATTTTAAGAGGGTTGAATCTCGATCGCTCATACCGGGTTTACTCGGAGCTGAAGAGGATGAGAGACTTTTATCGAGGATGTCCGCGCGGGACCCACGAATCCTCTTTCGCTTATATACAAATATTTAATCGTCGTATCGTACGACGATGCTCCTTGTTCGCACATTACTCTGTTGCGTTTTGAATACGGCTGTACAGTTTGCCAGTGCATTAAAATGGAATATTCCCCAGCGTATTATTGAGAATGTTGAAGAACCCTCCATTTTAACATAACTATATCGAAGATATGTTTGAAAGGGACTCGTGAGGGTTGGATGCGCGGTATAGTCCCGGTGTTACGTACCGTTTAAAGAGACCAATTTTTTATTGTCATTCTCTATAACAATTTGCGCACTCAAATTGTCTTTGTTATAATAATAACATACTATAATGATGATTATTTTCCATGACAATAATATGCCCACTTGATATCTTTAAATTCAGTTTTTTTTTATTCTTTGGAAAAAGATTCACGGTAGTCGGTCAAGCCTTTTCATTAAATTTATACAGCGGGAATAATTCTTATAAATGTGTAAAACGAAAAATTCATTGGGACAACGAATTACAACTTGGAAAAAGGATAATTTTTTTCGGACTAAAAAAATGAGTTCGACCTACGATAAGTAGAGCATTACAGGAATACTCTTGGATTTTTTCTGGACCATGGGAAATTGTTTTTTTTTTTTTTATAAAGCACTTAACCTAACGGAACACGAATAATTTTCGGTTGAGTAAAATTAAAAAACGCTCCACGTGGTCCAAGTATCAATAAATAATAGATGACGGTCTTTTTTAAATATACGATTCACCCTGTAACAAAATCCTGAAAAGCATCGATTTTCGGGCCGGCTGGAGGTATGTGAGCCGTTAAACGAACGATATCGATCAATCTCGAAGGCAAAAAAGGATATGTTAATTCTCGATTGGGAGCCCAGCTAGAGCTTGGCGTTTGTCCAGAATGTGCTCCACTTTTCCGCATTTTGCAGACGGTAAATCTTGCATCGATTTCCAGGATTCCCTAAAGTCACACAAGGAACCCTTGCAACTGTTCCGTGTCCGTCCGCCTGCACGCCGACTAGTACCACTGTAGCACCAGTCTGCCTGCACGCGGACTAGTACCACTGTAGCACCAGTCTGCCCATACGCGGACTATTATTACTGTAGCACCAGTCTGCCTGTACACGGACCAGAACCACTGTAGCGCAGTCTGCCTATACGCGGACTATTACCACTGTAGCACCAGTCTGCCTGTACGCGGACTAGTACCACTGTATCACCAGTCTCCCAGCACGTGGACCAGTACCACTGTAGCACCAGTCCGCCTGTACGCCGACTAGCTCCACTGTAGCAGCAGTCTGCCCGTAGGCGGACTAGTACCACTTTAGCACGAGTCCGCCCGTACGCGGACCACTTCTACTGTAGCAGCAATTCGCGTTAGTCTCTCACGGCAGTAGTACGAGTCAACGCAGGGTTCGCTTCGTTCGGTCGTCCGCGCAAAACTAGCTTCGCTTTTTTAAACACGGAAACGATAGTACGCGTAATCGCGCGTCGTTTACGCACTTGGCAAAGTACAAATTATCCGCAGTAGTACGAACCAACGCTTGTCTTTTTCGTCCGACTGGAAGTAGTACAGGTCAACGTGCAATTTCGTGCGTTCGGCCGGCAGGACGTGTTTGATCTCGGGCAACCCCAACGGTAGTAGGAGTCAACATTACCATCCGCGCATTTCAACGATGTTCCCGATCGGCAGGGGTCAGTCCCGCATGCAGATTGATGACTCTCGTATCGACACAGCATCTGGGAGCCACTAAAATCGCCACACAGTCAATAGAGAGGCCGAGTTCCTCGCTTCCGAATCTATGAAATTGTTTGAACACCTTTGTTTCGGAAGCCTCTCTATTCACGCTAATTTAAGCGAAGTAGCATTGCACCCCGACCTACATAGAATGTCGATTAACGCAGGTCACAGCTCGCAAACTCCCGATCCGGTCGGTATATACATGTGCATGCATACATGGTAAGCCCAGACAAACTCAAACAAATTCTGGTAAGAACTTTTGATCATCTTTTGCGAATTTTACTTTATATATGTTTGTGTGTGTGTGTGTGTGTGTATGTATAGCTATATATGAAAAAGGCAAGTGGAGGCGTCGTTTAAGAAGGGATTTCTCAAAATTCAACCCTGAGGGGGTGAAAGGGGCTGGAGAAATTTGTGCGGGAAATAATATTTTTAAGGTCAAGTTTACTTGAAACTTGGTATTAATGCTCTTTGACACAATTAATAAAACATATATTGGGGTGTTTTTTCAAAATTCAACCCCTAAACGAAAGGGGGTGGCAAAGGGTACGGAAAATAAAAAAGTCGTGTCAAATTTATGTGAAACTTTGTATAACTGCTTCTTTATATATTTATATATGAAAAAAGCAAGTGGAGACATCGTTGACGAAAGTATAGTTCAAAATTGAACCCCTAAGGGGGTAAAAGGGGCTGGAAAAACTTATACGGAAAATAATATTTTAATGGTAAAATTTACTTGAAACTTGGTATTAATGCTCTTTTACACGATTAATAAAACACATATTTCGCAGTTTTTCGAAATTCAACCCTTAAGGGGGTGAAAGGAGCTGGCAAGATTTATACGAGCCATGATTTTTGTATGGTCAAATTTACTTGAAACTTGGTATTAATGGTCTTCAACACAATAAATCAAAGACGTATATTAACGTTTTTCTAAATTCAACCCCTAAACGGAAGGGGGTGGCCAAGTTTCACGGAAAATTAAAAAAATCGGGGAAAATTTACTTCAAACTTGATATAACTGCTTGTAGACACAATTAATGGAGTTTCAACGTTTTTGGAAATTTAATCCTTAAGGGGGAATGGGTTACCGAAGTTTGTATGGCAAAATAAATATCGGGTCAGATTTCCTTGAAACTTAGTATCAATGCTTCTCAACTCAAGACATGATTTTTTATGGTCGAGTTTACTTGAAACTTCTTATAAATGGTCTTCAACACAATTAATGAAAGACGTATATCAACGTTTTTCGAAATTCAACCCCTAAACGAGAGGGGGTGGCAAAGTTTCACGGATAATAAAAAGAATCGGGTCAAATTTACTCGAAACTTTGTATAACTGCTTCTAGACACAATTAATGAAATTTCAACGTTGTTGGAAATTTAATCCTTAAGTGGGAATTGGGATACCGAAGTTTGTATGGCAAAATAAATATCGGGCCAGATTTCCTTGAAACTTAGTATCAATGCCCCTCAACTCAAGACATGATTTTTTATCTTCGAATTTACTTGAAACTTGTTATAAATGGTCTTCAACACAATTAATGAAAGACGTATATCAACGTTTTTCGAAATTCGACCCCTAAACGATAGAGGGTGGCAAAGTTTCACGAAAAATAAAAAGAATCGGGTCAAATTTACTTGAAACTTTGTATAACTGCTTCTAGACACAATTAATGAAATTTCAACGTTTTTGGAAATTTAATCCTTAAGGGGGAATTGGGACACCGAAGTTTGTATAGCAAAATAAATATCGGGTCAGATTTCCTTGAAACTCAGTATCAATGCTACTAAACCCAATTTCACGTGTTAGTTGATGAAACATTTGAAGAGCACATTTCATTAAGAAACATTGAACACAAGTATACGCTAGCGATGCCGCCGGGCGGAAAGCTAGTATATAATAAAACCCACAAAAGATCGTCAAAAGTTCCTACGTAGTATCGTCGATTCATCTGTTATCTTCATTCAACGTGGAATTTGTAAAATGCGATTTTTTATTGCGCAGTTTTATAACCTAGGAGTTTAACTTGAACTTGCAACAAAGATTTTGCAACCATTCTAAAGATTGATCGAGTTATGGCGACTTTTTTGAATGGTCAGATCGCACACTGCGCTTCTTTTTGTTCATTTTTCTTGAAACTATACTTTATGACAGGGTCGTATCTTAAAACTCATTCGTCCGATTTACTTCGAATTCGGGCAGAGCATATTTTATAACATTTTCTATTTTATGACCGGTCGACTTTTTAATATGTTTATTCATTTGTTGATAACAAGAGATTAGGGTTCTTTTTTTGTCAAATATCAAACCGTTTTTCCACAGCCGGGCATTTTCGAACTTAAATTTTTTTTAAATCTTCCGGTCTCTCGCAAGTTGTATTGTTATAGTAGAAGTTAATATTTTATTTTTCATTTCAGATCATCCTAGTTGCCAGAATCGCCTATACCGATTGACCAGGCACCAACGGCGACACGTTGTGTAAATAATAATTCCATTGTTTATCAATATTTTTTAATAAAGAATCAACTTAAGCTTGGCAAGACTTTGTATTAAGGCCTCAGGCCACTCTCAAGGCCGAAAAATAGCCTTTTTGGGGATTTTTTTTTTTCAGAAAAACTACAAAATAAATCGAAATTACAAAAAGGAGTGTTTATCACACATATCAGTGACTGTATACAATCATTTTTTTGAAGCGATTAATTTCAAAATGGCGGCTGTGCTGCGTTTATCTCAAAACTGCACTTTTTAAGTTGGCCGGAAACATAACTCCGACAATTTTCAACCGATTCACTTGAAATGTTGAATATATCTTGAAAAATACATTGTCTATGGAAGTACGTAAGATTTTTTTTTATATTGCATAGTTCGTTTGTTATTAACAATTATCTGACGATTTCTGAGGCAAATTTTTGGAAAGTGAAAAATGTCGTCAGATAATTATTAATAACAAATTAACTATGCAATATAAAAAAAAACCTGCGTACTTCCATAGACAATGTATTTTTCAAGATATATTTAACATTTCAAGTGAATCGGTTGAAAATTGTCTGAGTTATGTTTCCGGCCAACGTAAAAAATGCAGTTTTGAGATAAACGCTGCACAGCCGCCATTTTGAAATTAATCGCTTCGGAAAAATTATTCTATACAGTCACTGATATGTATGATAGACACCCTTTTTTGTAATCCCGATTTATTTTGTAGTTTTTCTGAAAAAAAATCCCCAAAAAGCCTCTTTTTCGGCCTCTAGAGAGGCCTAACCCGTTAATTGTGTATAAAATCCCGACCTCGTCATCCCAATACTCTCCACAGATAAAATATTAAAAATGGACCTGTTTTTCGATTCCCGGGCTGAGGCCAACCCTCATTACCACCATGCGCCTTTTTCTATTTCTATACGAAAATTCGCGCCGTTTTGAAGTTTTCCCCTCGAATTCACATAATTAACAAACGCGTTCGAAAAAACGTCAGGGCCGCTCTTTAGCTCGGTTATTATTTTGGACCTATTTTCTACCAGAACACTTAATTTTCATGTAGTTCATGTACATACATGAACGTTTCTGTGTGCACACAAACATTGGAAGCACATTCAGTTTTACTCCCAGTGAACTATTAAGAGCCAGACTATACACGTTGATCGATCGGCACCAGGGCAAGCTCAATAAATAGTCTGCGGTCCGAAGTTCCCGAACTGAATGCATATACGCAGTTATACGACCGAATGAACATTAATGAAGAGCGATCGTACGAAATTGATTTTTCATCTATTACTACAGATAACACTCTACCATCGATCAAATAAATCTCGATTTAAAAAAAATACACTTGTCAATGAATTTTCGAGTAAGTAGTTCCATTCTTTCAGCTCGATCTTCCCCGTCATTCTAGCCAGAGCCGCCTTTCTTATCATGAAATAAAAAACAAGACCCAGCCTATACAAACATGCGAAGAAAAAACGGATAAGGTTCCTAACCCCCACCCCCATCTGATCGAGCTGCAATTTTGCACAAACCTCCCTTTTGATATTTTAAGACAACTCCTAAATGGATTTTTAGCGACTCACAATAGTTTTCAAGATATTGAAGTTTAAAGTTTTTTTAACGCGCGCCGGCTATATATATATACACTAACGCTCAAAAGTTTGGATACACCAGTCGATATTTCTTGCCGCACTAAAAGCTAGATAATTCCGTAAAAAAAAGATAACCAAATTTAACGCACGGCGTTTTGAAGGGAACAAATTCAGCTTAGTTTTGCTTTTTTGTAATATTTTTTATGATTTTTCTCGACCCGGTACGCACTTGTCTACGTGACGGTTTTTCGGTTATTTTTCGACCATCGAGAATTGGGCGCATAACTCATGGAAACGTATTTTGTCATTTTTATCCGTGATAAACTCGAAAGGGGTAGCGGAAGCTCCATTTTCGATTTTTGAAAAGTTTCGCGCGATTTTTTTTTTCGCAAAGTTATTTCATTTTTTGCTAAAAAAGAACATTTTTCGAAAATGCCCCGTAACTCATGAAGAATAGCGTTTAAGAGGAAATGTCAGGAATGTAAAAAGGTGCGTAAGTTTATACTGGATCGCCTGGAATTTTTTAAGAATTTTATTGTGAGAATTTTTTTGGGACTATTTTTGCTCGAAACCCTGATGAGTAGGATGGCTTAACTCAATAATTACGGCGTTTAGAAAAAAATATCAAAAGGAGAAACTCTTTCAATTTTTTATTTTAAGTGTGCTTAATTTTTTTCAGATTTTTTCCGAAATTTGATCAAAAGCACCTAGGTGACCTGCAAACAAAATTGTAAATTTTTTTTGAAAAAATGTCAACGTATTCGAAACGAAACACTGCAACATCTTCCCTTTTTGATATTTTCTCTTACTCAATAGTTTTCGAGATACGCCAATCAATTGTTTGGACGATTCTCCGAGTTTCGGCCAAAAAAAAAAATAAATAAAAAAATCTGAAAAAATTCAACCCAATTGAAAGTTAAATACTAAAAAAGTTTCTCCTCTCGATGTTTTGTCGTAAACGCCATACTTTTCGAGTTAAGCCAGCCTACTTATCGGAGTATCGAGCGAAAATAGTAAAAAAAAAAATCCCTAAAGGAAATTCTGGAAAAATTCCAGGTAATCCAGTATAAACTTACGCAACTTTTTAGATCTTTGATATTTCCTTTTAAACCCTGTAGTTCTTGATTTACAGTGCACTTTCCAAAATGTGTCTTATTTAACCCAAAAATGAAATAACTTTGCGAAAAAAAATCGTACGAAACTTTTTGAAAAAACCAAGATGGAGCCTGTGCTACGCCTTTCCAGTTCATCACGGATAAAAATGACAAAAAAAACCATGAGTTTTGCGCCCAATTTCCTATTGCGCGTCGCCAAACAAACCCAAACCCAAAAACTATTCTGCGTCGCCCAACCACCCCAAACAAACAAATGCACGCAAGCTCAAATAAAGCCAAACCCCAAAAATATCGCGCGTCGACGAACAAACCCAAAAACTATTGCGCGTCACTAAACAAACCCAAACAAACACATACAAAACCAAACAAACCCAAAAACTATTGCGCGTCGCCCAAAATCCCTTTAGGGGTATTCTTAAAATATTAAAAGGAAGGTTTATACAAAATTTCAGCTCGATCGGAGGGAGGCCGTTTTTGGAATCTTACCCGAAAAAAAAAACAACCCAAGCTGAAATGAAATTTACCACAAGCGACTCCGTAACTCCACAATCGGAATCGCAAATTCGTTTCGCAATAAAATGCATGAGCTTCGAAACAAGCACAGCAATAACCCGATCTCTCAACCGTGCACTTGCTATTTATACACACGCGATAAAGTATGCCTGACAATGACGCAAAAAAAGAGGGTGGAAGGGAAAGGGAAATGTACACAAAAGGGGCCCGGTTGAATAAATGTTGCTGAGCGGTGTGTGCGTTATAGTGACCGATCGAACGAACGATTTCCGAAGTGCGTCTAACACATCCGACAACGGTGGCCACCTCATACCCCCGCCTACTGCGGATACAACTCGGAGGCACAATGTACGATAATAATAGGAGGGCTCTCGTTGCTGGCCATCCAATGATTGTGCGCAATCAATGGATAATTCAATAATTGCGAATTATTGGAAACGCGAGTGATTCCGTGTATGCAATTATATATATATATATATATATATATATATATATATATATATATATATATATATATATATATATATATATATATATATACGTGGAATATATGGAGCGGGAACACCGAAATTTATTCATCACACTCCAAGTTTTCACGTGTCGTCATGAGCCTGTGAAGTGGAACTGTATCCACACTGCGTATACACCGTAAATACATTTCGCGGGTATATTTTATTTTTCCTCTCGATACGATTGCTTTTATCGTTATTTTGTATTTTTTTTTCCGTTTATTATTATAGAGCCGAACGATTATACGAGAAAAATATATACCACAAAGCTGACGCGGGATGGTGAGCTTGAAAATGCAAAAAAAAAAGTAAACTGTCTGTCCTGTGGCGAATGGGTGCTGTTGGGGTACTCTACATTTTATTTGCTAAAGCGATTCGCCATCGGCTATGTGGAAAGAGAGGGAGGGCGATATAGGAGCAATAAACGGTTTTTTTAGAGCCTCCGACGTTCATATATATTTTCAGCCCCCGTACGCTGTTGGTTTGGATTTTTTTTTTTTTTCTTTTGCACACTTTTCACCGGAAGAACCCAGTGTGCATATGCAACACTCTCTGCCAGGCCCTACCCTTCGGGCGTATTTAACTTCGAAATCTCCGCTGGGCATGACTGGATAAAAGAGACAGAAAAAGGGTTGAAGAAGCGGGGAAAAAAAGAACAGGCGACAGAGGATGATGGGGGGAGCATACAACAGAGTGGAATATATTACGGTTGTGGCAAAAAGTGTGGCAATGTATGGCGATTGTTTTGGACCTGCCGGCTGGAGCGCAAAATGGATTTGAATTTACAATGAGAGCCTTATGGGGAAGACTCGACATTTGGAAAACGAGAAGTTTGTCAACTGGCTGGGGAAAATAGTTGCTGATGCTAGAATACGATTTTGGCTCGGTGATCGTTTTTGGCTGATTCGAAGAGGAACAAAATTAATTGGAAATCTGCATATTACTTCCTGATGAGCTTTTTCGCTCCCAAAATTTGCCTTGTTAGCAAACTTGTCTTAGGCAAAGTTCTACCACGATGCATTTGACTTTTAGTCGTCAGTGAGTCAGTGCCATGATGATCTTTCAATTTTTGGATCGTCGTAGAAAAAGCTTTATGTAAAAAAAGACAAACTTGATCATATTGTCAGTTTTGGAAGTGGAATAAATCAACGAGACAATGTACAAGTTTTAAATTGGGCAATTTTAGTTTTGTATGATGAAATTTAACATTTTTTCCTTATGCACAATTTTTAAACAGCCATTTCCAAATCATCAACGTACATAATTTATTTTTGTACGACAAAATTCAATATTGTTTTATTATGCAAAATTATTTCACGGCGATGTACACGTTTTCGAGTTGCGTAATTTAATTTCGTATGATACAATTCAACATTATTTTTTTATATACTTTTTTAAAACTTTTATCGTTACTTTTGAATTTCACATTAGTCAAAAAATGTTAACGCACTCGAAATCTCGATTTCTGATGATTCCAGCTCTATTAGAAAAGTTAAGGCGGGAGCCTCAATTATAAGGTCCAAAAAAGCGTTATTTCCGGAATTTTTTCAGAAGGTGAAAGACAAGTGAGCCTAGTAAACATTGACGTATCTTTTCATGCATATTTGAAGTGTTTAATAAAATGTTCAACATGAAATAATGAATTACTGCAGATTTACCAGCCTATTCCATGTGCGTCTTGCCACTGCAGTCCCCAATCGGCGGGAAAGATGCAGCTCGTAATTCTTGACGGAAATAAAAAAGCCAATAAAATGTTCAATTGTCATATATTTTTCGTCTGGGTCAATTGAGAAAAAGCTAAGAAAATCGTGGAATTATAACTTTTCTTAGGTTTGAAAAAAATGTGTTAAAAAAACTCTCTGACGTGCTATAAAAATAATTTAAAAATACTTGTTCAACGACATTTAATTCACTTAGAAGAGATTTTCATACTGAAGAAAATAAACTTTGGTTTGATTCGACAGGTCGTTTAGTTTTTTTGCTATCGCGCCCAAAAATTTGGAAAAATCGTGAAAATGAAAACTGGAGAAAACGCGTTTCAAAGTTTTCAATAGAAAGAAATATCAATATCAAATATCAATTGCTTCTCTGCTTTTGGCCTTGTATCTTCGAAAATATTTACAATAGGCCTCTGTAACTTTGTAAATATATTTTTGGATAGTTTATCTATAGATTTAAGCAATACAAAGAAAAAAAGATTTTTCGCACCTTCTAATTCAGGCTTTTATTTAGAAGGCTCTACGTAGGCGAAAAACATTATTCAAGTATCCCAAGTTTTTAGCAATTTGCATCGCAAAAATGTTCAATTAAAAATGTTCACCCCCTTAAAACTGAAACCCTCTCAGCGATTTCCGCCCAACTGAATCTATCGTGGTACTCTATTCGTGTCCGGAAAATTATCTGGACATCCAACATTTTGGGAAATGTACTGTGCAGACAATTTTTTGAAAATTCATACCAAAATCCAAACGGTTTCGTCAATTGCTGGAAAAATTTCTCCGAATAAACCTCGCGTCCATTTCTGTACGAAAATTTGACAGAATATGGTGTAAGTTTTGCAAAGTTAGGGCGCAAAAAACCATTTTCCTGAAGACTAAAATTCTTTTCAGATCCAAAGCGTTTCGCCGATTTTCACGGAATTTAGAGCGTACGTTCCACGATAAACTATTGAGGGACCAGTGTGACACTTTCAAAAAATCGATTTTTTTCCTTTTTCGACAGTTTATACTTTCAACAATATCCTGTACAAATTTCAAGGCCGTATCTCTATCATTTTATCTTGCAAAAATCGATAGTTAAATCTTCAAACGCGGTTTTCTCGAACTGAGATTTTTCAAATTTGCCGACATTGTAACTCAAAGAGCAATTATCCGATTGACTTGAAATTTGAACTGAGTACCCTTGAATATTTTTACTCTACAATGACGTAGGATATTTTCGATTGGATGAAAATTGACGACTTGGCATTGAAAAAAACCACCATTTTATAGGCAAGAAAACAGACTTTTTTCACAAGTACGCAATTTTGTTAGATTTTGATATTTTTCAAAAATCCTACGTCATTGTACAGGAAATACCTTCCAGTTGAAGGACATTTTTTCCTTTTTCGGTTTCAGCCACTCAATCGGCCAGAATCATGTCAGCAGTGGAGGAACTTTTTTTTTGCGCCTTCGAAGGCAGCGCATAAGTCGCTGTAAAATTATGTAATATAGGTCAAATATAGCCAAATATATTCTCAATTTTCCGAAAGATTTAATTGAGTACTTTTCTTCCAAAAAATTCCCGAAAATCACTCAAATTTTCAGCGTTCCCACTAGTATGGCCCCTCAATGTGCATTTTAACTGAAATTCAGTAAGGTATTTCAAAAACAGTAAAACTTTTCGCATGTGCAAACTAATTGCCCGCATACTTTCCAAGTGCCATTTTTTCGACGTTCTGAAACATTCCGAGCCCATTTCCATTCAAGTCTCGGAATATTTTTTTTTCACGAAAACAAAGCTTCCTCAACAACGGGGCGCAGAGGTGAATGACGCTTCGAAAATTCGCCCGATCCTTTGAAGGCCCGAGTGACGCAACACAGTGTACGAGTATAATCGCGAGATAAAACGTGTGCCAGCGAACAAGAGGGACATCCCGTGAGGCTGGGAGTTTACGCGTTTAAATCCTACGTGGCACCCTGTCTCCCTCGATTATAATGATTCTCGTGCGGACCGCGAGCTTTTCGATACTTCATCCGTCCATACTGGAGTGTCTAACAGATTGGATACAAAGAGGATTGCGAAAACAACCGTAAATCAACGTATCCCAATTCTGCGCTGGCTGAAAGCTTTTCCGCTTTTTTGCTTGTTGCTTATACCTTCTCTTGCTCCTTTATGGAATGGAACTCTCATCAAGTAGGGCTCGTAACGACGTCAATCCTGATTGGGCCGTGATGGAATATCCAACGCTTTTTGGACGGATCGTTGAAGCGCATCGTGCCATTGACAACAATTCGAGAAAAGACTGGAGCCATGTAGGAGAAGAGAAAGAGAGAGAGAGAGAGAGAGAGAGAGAGAGAGAGAGAGAGAGAGAGAGAGAGAGAAGGGAACCTTCAGCTGTTCATAGAAAAGCGTACCAAAAAAATCCATTGGTACTGGATCCGAAATGCCACGAGCATCACTTGGCAATCCGATCCTAGTCCACTGAGCTACTGCTCCTACCAGCTTTTTCGCCCTCGCAGAATTACGGATTGCATTTCCCGTTGTCCGTTGGATTAGAAGAAAAAGAGCCACATTTGTGCTTTTAACTCGAGTGACAACATCGTTACGTTGTTGGTTTTCCGATTTGACATAGGGTACTAAATCCCCATAGAATTTGAGTCAAGTTTTTGGTCGTGCCTGGATTCACTTATCTGAACTTTATGCAGACTCTGGTTTGGAGCCATCACGTGGGCCCTTAAAGGGCCAACACACTTCAATAGCCTTTAAGGGGGCTTTTCGGCTCAGACACTAAAAAGCGGCTATTTTCATCAATTTTTTTGATAGGTTTATATTATAGATATTGATATAAAAGTGGTTACACTTAATAAATACACGATCGAAATACGAAAAAAAAATCTTTTTTATATATTTATGTAACCCAAACTAACTTCAAACGCGTTTTTCTCGAAACAACGGTTCGACGGCTTGTTGATAAAATCTTCGAAACTACTGAACCGATCTTAATGAAATTGTAACCATATATTATTTACAACTATAGCTATAGCGCATATCAGGGATTTTTTTAAATTTTGATATTTATTATTTTTTTGCCAAAAACGATGAAAACCCACATTTTTGTTATTGTTTTTTGGAAAAATGTCCCCCATTTAGTTATTTTTGCACATATCAAAAATCGTATGATATGCGCCATAGCCATTAATATACTGAATCTAAAACCGTTTGATTTTTTTGTTTCGGATAATCCATCTCCGAGATTTCATCAACAGCGCTGACCTACTATAAATAGTGTCGTAAATTTTATAAAACATGTTTTAATGTATTTTGAAAGTGTATTTATTAAGTGTAACAACTTTTATATCAATATCTATAATATAAACCTATCAAAAAAAATTCATGAAAATAGCTTTTTTTATCATCTAAGGTGAGAAGACCCGTTAAAGGACTACGACAACACCAGGGCCCTCAAAGGACCACCACTCCACCAGGGCCCACAATGGACCACTACACTACCAGGGCCCTCAAGGGACCATCACACCACCAAGGTCCTCAAAGGACCACTACACTAGGCCTCAAAGGCCCTCAAGGGACCATCACACCACCAAGGCCCTCAAAGGACCACTACACTAGGCCTCAAAGGCCCTCAAAGGACCACTACACTAGGCCCTCAAAGGGCCACTATCACTAGAGGACGACCACACCACCTGGGCCCTTAAAGATTACGAAAGTTAGTGCTATCTCTCAATTATCTTACTGGAAGTGTTCGGGTTTCGAAAATTCTTGAGTTTTGATAAAATGCCCAGCCTTGTACCATAACAATCTCAGTTTGGTATTATGGAACTAATTGGATTCTGATTTGATGTTGAATTCACCATTTCGAAAAGTTTAAACGATGGATTAAAATTCACCTTGATGTCTGATTTTCGAGTTTCTATCCAGCACTTTGGAATCGAAATAAATAGCGTGAAATTCGGATTCAGCGATGGTAACAATCTGGAAAATCGTATCATTATGCTCAGTTTATTCTTTGACAGCGAATTTGGGGAAAAAATATTGCTAGCTAAAAATGGTTAATTCTTTGGCCAGGCTGTCCTGAAAATACCCGATCAGGTCCTTGGTTGGTCTCTACACTCATGGCTTTTTGATCTTTAGTAGCCCGAACCTGATACTCCCCTATCGGGGCCTAGTTGGGCTTTGGTGTAAGTCATCCCCAATTAGGACGGCCACGTTTCAGCCCTTGGAGGCTCCGAGTTTTGTTGGAGGACTGCTCGGACAACTTAACGTACCGGGCATAATTAATCACTCTTGAAGGATAAAAGACCCGATTATATCTGGCCAAAGAGAATTGTATATCGTGTCCGGAATCAATGGCGTGTATTTTGAATTTTCTGGACCACCAATTACATCGCGTCAAAGCGTTAATTGAGTCCTTGAGCGATATTCTCGATAAACCCGAGACTAGGGAACTTCTGGTCCGGTAATTTAATTCGAAGCTCCTCGCACCTCTGACATATTTCTAAACTTCCCCCCTCAGGACTTTCGTTGTTATTTGCAACACCTGCAAATGTCAATAAGCATGAATAGTTTTATTTGTTGCTATATATATTTTTCCTGTGTAACACGAACGCAACGTGAACAAATTGTTCATAGACGGATGTTACGGACGCCTTTCACGGCCTAGGTTATATTTGCCAAAAAAGGAAGTTTGGCAGAGTATTCACGATTAGGTGAAATTGTTCCGTACGTAATTCAAAGATCGTGAACTAAAAACGGAATCGAGTCTACTTGCATCAACCGTACAATAATTTTTTAATCGTACCAGTAGAGTCACGGAACTACCCTACTGGTGTAAATACAATTTACAGAGAATTCCTGCTCTGAAGCTGCTCAACTAGTTCATTTTCATCTTGCTTCACGTATCAATTATTTAATATCCTCATGCAGAGTTGATGTACTCGAACGAAATAAGGTCTACCTAAAATAATGGTAGAATCATCCACGAATCATACCGGTGCGATTTAAGTATTCCGTTCGCGGAGGGTCGTATCTTGTGGGGACATAAAGAGGGCCCTTCTGAATCATTGGTAAATTACAGTTGCGCTCAATAAAAATAAGTCACAATCAATTATTATACCCAACGAAATTGGAATAAAACATTTTGCGCGAATGTAGTAGATTTAGACATTTTTACACTTTCTGAAACTTCGCGGCTATGACAATTCCTTTGCTACTCACATTTTTCTAACAAGGGGGACCACACCAATCGGGACAAACTGCATGGGTGGATGGAGGTGGAGCCACACTTAACGTTCCTAAAATATTTCGCCTGAGTGGGCCATGGGACAGGGTAAAACGCTCTCCAAAGATTTAGAGTAGAACTTCCGGGATATTTTTTCAACCATTTCCAAGTTAGCAGCGTAGCGCAGTGGTCAAGCGCATCGCCCGTCGGCCCGATGGGTTGGGTTCGATTCTCGCTGCTACCGTTTTCTTTTCTCTTTATTATTTTTATTTTTTAATTTCTCACCGTGTTCAACTATTTATCGTAGAATTTAAATACATTCAAGCAGTTCATTTATATAATTAAGTGAAGTTCTTAATGAAAATAAAAATTCCCAGATTCTTGCAATTAATTATCCATGCTGCTTTTTTTATTCATTATCAGAAATAATTTTAGGCACATTATATAAAAGCTTTGTTTGACCAGTTACATTTTTCCGAAACATGCTTCATTGGGAAGCATACTTCATTCAAGTTTTAAAACGACGGTTTTTCCTCTGTCAATTTGGATGCAAACCAAGCGTACTGGATCATAAGGGTGAAAACAGGAGCACTGTATTGATGCTGAACGATCGAATGTATTTTAATTGCATCTTCTCTTGACGATAATTTTCGCTGTTGTTGGAGCAATTCAGGGGCATTTTGTATTCTGTTAATTAGATTTCTGGCTTAGCTATAAAAATATCCATCACACAGTTGAACCAGCGGAGTACATTTGGGTGGAATGACCTTCATAGTGCACGTTGCTTCGCCTTGCTCGTTGGTGAATGTCCCATGATACAATGTTAAATCTGCTTGGCCGCTCCACGATGCCACCAATAGAAGAAATTTATTATTTGAGACGTATGGCTTCAATGTTGTTCCTAAGAATGTTGCATAATGCTCTTTCATTAGTTGCGAGACATAAAAAAAAATTATTTAAAAAAACGGCGGCAGCGAGAATAGAATCCAACCCATCGGGGTGACAGGCAATGCGCTTGACCACTGCTCTACGCCGCTGACTTGGAAATGGTTGAAAAAATATCCCTCAAGCTCTACTCGGAAATCTTTGGAGAGCCCCAAATAGGGTTTTACAATTGGCACAGTAATGGCCCACAACTGGTTGTCAGAGAAAAAACGATGGCGCGGTAATGGCTATGTAAACGGGCCAGATCCGCACCATGCATGGTTGTTGATGGTAAAACATGAATGGCTGCTACGACTTCGCCAAATATCATACGCCCATATTGGCCCAGCAATGGCTGCCGGATCTTCTGCCGGAAATGAAAAACAAAAAATTTACAAATTATGAATATCAAAATTCTAGTAGTATCTTTTTTGTTTTCTTATGCTTTACTTATGTCCATGTACATAGAATAATTGCATTAAAAACGCTTTCTGCATTGTTCAAGTTTTTACCTTTCATCGGGATCGAACCTGCGTCTTTCGTTCTAGTGTCGAGCGCCCTACCCACTTAGCCATTATAACACTTACAGAATCCATCGTTTGTTCGTTCCTTACTTTTATGCCAATAATTTTATTCGTGACATTAAAGTTCAGCAACAATTTTTTTGGTCCCTTTAGGCTGTAAAAATAACTCGCTCGATTTGGGTGAAGTTCCGAAAAGCATACTCCTCTGATCGAGCTGAATTTTTGCACCGAACTTCCTCTCATTCCAAGAGAAACCGTTAACGGATTTTTGACGACTAGCAATAATTTTCGATATATCGCATTGTAAAGTTTATTATTTCACGCCATACGAGTATATCTATTTATCCGATAGATACCCCCCACTCCTCCGGCCTCGCTGCTTCCTGGCAAACAGTGCTCGCCCGTACGTGCATATCACTTGCCATGTGGGATGGATTTGTTTGGGTTTATTTAATATAGTAGAAGCGCAGTACAATAAACTTTCAATATACGATATATCGAAAACTATTGCTAGTCGCCAATGTCCTTTTAAAGGTTCTCTTAAAATATTAAAAAGAAGGTCGTTGCAAAATTTCAGCTTCATCAGTGGGATATGCTTTTCGAAACCTTATCCCTTGTTTTGACGTATTACAGTTTGACCACCTGCGTTTGCAAAACGCCCAAAAACAAACCACCAACGGCTGGCATAGATCTGGCAAGCCGTTCATCCGCCTACGATACCCCAATGCTGATCGCCATATTATCGGTGCGATGGCATTGGCCCATCAATGGCTGGCATACATCTGGCAAACCGTTCATCCGCCTACAATACCCCAATGCTGGTCGACGAATTATTGGCCGATCATCAGCAAACCGTTTAATGGCTGAATGCTCGCATTTTTGTTACGACAGGCGACCCTATATGGGGCGTTTTACCCTTTCCTACACCCCGCTCAGGTGAAATATTTCAGGAACGTTAAGTCGGGACCCACCTCCTCCTACCCACGCACCTTGGGCGAAATCTGTGGGTCCCGATTGACGTCCTCCCGTCGTAAGTTTTATCCTTGTTATTTTCTTTAAACATTCGGTGACCCCCCGTCTTAATTGTCGCTACGGGAACTTTAGAATGTTTACACGCGTAAGCAGTTTACATCAGGCATCTAGAGGTATTTAGTGTATAAAATATTAGATAGAGCTGTGGCCAGCGTATCCTCTCTGTAAAGTGCCGAATAAATGAGACGAATTTTAGTGCCATAATTGTTCGTCAAAAATTCAGTAACATGGCTTAAAATTCTACCAGTATACTTGGATGTATCTTTACTTAATTATAGACGAAAATCAGTTGTTTGTTGAATATTCGGGATCGTAAAAGGAAAATATTTTAAGGGGTCCCGTGGGTTTGGAAATTTCAAAAAATCCATTCGTTTTAAAAATTTTGCTATCTAATAATACAATATGTCTAGAATATTCTCCTCGTTGGGCAAGACCGGCCGGGAGCGAAAAATTTAAGCGCATTTTTTCTCGAAACACTATTTTTGAGGTCGGTGGACACAATTTCTCAAAAACTAATCCACTGATCTTATTGAAATTTTGCACACTTCAAAATAGCATTGACTAGTGATTGAACGAAGGTTTTTTGTCGATTACAACTTATTTTACAAGGCTATACGTAGTGTAAATTGTACCAAAAATTGAACTATTTTGCATGCAACTATGCCAAACATTCAAATTAAGATGTTTGTTTAATCCTACTTTCAATCACAAGCTATACTTATCGACTAATAGAAAACATTCGGTTTTTTAATTTCAGATAAAGATATCATGAGTTATCCTGACCACCACGAGGACACTTTTTTAGGGCTCTCCGGAAACCAGGTCCCACCTGCTGAATTTCCCAAATTTTTGGACGAAATTTTTCAAGAATATTCTTGAATTATTGCTCTTTAATGTGCTTAACATTTTGAATAAAATAATTTATATATTATATTTAAAAAAAAACAGAGAAAACATGCTTTTTTGGCTTCGAAACCTGCGTAACCCCTTAAGACAACCGAATTGGGCGCAACCACTAAATGAGAACGCGGTTCTTGTGCTTATGAAATTCATGGCATCCTCCAAAATAAATACCTACTTTTCTTTGCGTATGACTCAAGAATTCAATGTTGTAAAACCGAACATAGCAGAGCCTTACCGATGTGAACAGAATATCATTTAAAAAAATGGGCTTATATTTATCCCCCTTGGGAATTCTCGCTACCCGACACGATTGACGAGTAGCTCCATTTACATCCATCAGCGATTCCGTGTGACGAATTCGACATCGCGTAATTACTTTTTCATCGAATCTCGCGAATTCGGAACACGCCTTGCCGTTTCCATCTTCGCGCTAGTCTTTGAGCCGTGCGTCTCGCGAACTCCCGGGATACCCAAATGACATCTACATAATGCATTGAGTACGGTAGATAATGTTAAATAAGCGTGTACACGCTCGCCGAGCAGCGGCAATCCCAGCTTAACACAACTACTTTACCGGCGCATGTGGAACATGAAGCACGCTCAACTGTATTGGCATCGAGGTAATCTAGTCGAGCAAAGCCTACCAGTTGGAGTTGCACATCAACGAACTTTACTTGAACAAGGACGTACAACGGCAATGTGTACGCGTGTGGGGATCGATGGCTAGCGGACGAAAGGGCTCGATCAACACATTGATTCGAGACTTGAATCGCGTGGATTACGTCGTTTCGCGTGTTGACAGGCTACCCACACGCACTCGCGTACATGCGTATGTATATTTGTACGGGTATATGATTACAATCAATTTCCCCATCGCGTTTGTAAACACGCGAGTGCCCTCTGGCCCTATAACCCACGAAGTGCGTGTTCGGAATGTTATTGGGGGAATCGAACAGTTTTACATCCCCGCAGAGCTTGACACCCTTAATGCCGAGGTAGAAAAGGGCTGAAAAGGGCAACCGAGAGAGATGGAGACATTGCAAAACTGGCCCGATTCGTGTTCGTGTTTGTTTTACAGTGGATACGTAATTTATGCGCAACGTATCGATGTGTCTGCGCAAAGTTAAGGGGTTACCCCCACTTGCGATTTTGAAAAAATCGATTTTTTTTTATTGCATTTTTTTGAAGTACAAGTATCGGAGAATATGTCCAGAAAATTTCAAGTCGATCCGAACAAAATTGACTGAGATATGAGCGTTGGAAGAGAAGAATCCGCGTTGAAAGAGAAACTTTAAAAGCGTTTTTCTCAAAATGGTATTTCTGAAGTCGGTCACCAAGATTACTCGAACACTAATGAACCGATCTTCTTGAAATTTTGCAGGCTTATTTAATACATAAAAATGTAGTCTTTAATCGTTCGATTTTTTTTTTCTAAAAAAATGGCCGTTTTATCGCCAAAAAATGGCCGTTTTTTTTTCGTTAAAATCGAACCATTGACTTTGGCTGTCCGCCATTTTGTGAAAAATGAATATTTTTTACAATCCTTCGATTAAAGACTAGTTTATACTGATATTTGACTAAATCCATCTGCATTTTTTTCTTCAGATGATCCACTTCGCCGCAATGTTGGTCACCGCAAACCGTGTATATAAAAACGTTATTTCATTGACGTCCATTTGCCAGTAAACAATGTAATATTTTTCAATACAAAAATTACTGAAAGTTCTTCAAGATGTGTTCTTCAAGATGGTATATTGATCGATTAAAAAAGTTTTGTAGTTTTCTTTAAAAAAATTCATGAAAAAGGCCTTTTTGCGCTACAAGTGGGGGTAACGCCTTAAAGGGACACAAGAAAATGAGAGAGAGATAGGTTGGAGTAAATAAGATTATGGTTATTTGTGCTCTAGGACAAAAATGTGCGCTGACACTATCCTCGTGCTTCGTACTATAAAAAGAAAAAGTAAAGGGTGTCTCAAAATGACCTGACATTTAAATTTGTTGGGCGGTCACTTTATACGCTAAAAAAGGGTATTTTCATGATTTTTTAAATAGGTTTATATCATAGATATTGATATAAAAGTTGCTACACTTAATAAATAGACTTTCGAAATACATTTTTTTTTTTAATAACTTATTTACGTTACTATTTATAGAGAAAATGGTAGTAAAAAAATGTCCTAAAAAAATTGTAGGTTTGCGCGGTTGATGAAATCTCGGAGATGGATGATCCGAAACAAAAAAATCAAACGGTTTTAGATTCAGTACATTAATGGCTATAGCGCATATCATACGATTTTTTTTGTATGCATAAATAACCAGATGGCGGACATTTTTCGAAAAAAAAAACAAAAACAAAAACGGGTTTTTTACCGTTTTTTGCAAAAAAATGGTAAATATCAAAATTCGAAAAAATTCTTGATATGCACTATAGCTATGGTTGTAAAGAATATGTGGTTAAAATTTCATAAGGATCGGTTCAATAGTTTCGAAGATTTTATCAACAAGCCATCGAAAAACGTTGTTTCGAGAAAAACGCGTTTAAGGGGCTATACCAGTGTGACACTTTTAACAAATCGATTATTTTTTTTGCTTTTTTCGACAGTTTATACTTTCAAGAATATCATTATCAATATCATTTCATCTTGCAAAAATCGATCGTTTAATCTTTAAACGCGTTTTTCTCGAAATGAGATTTTTCAAATTTGCTGACATTGAAACTCAAAGAGCAATTATCCGATTAACTTGAAATTTGAATTGAGTACTCTTGAATATATTTACTCCACAATGACGTAGGATATTTTCGATTAGATGAAAATTGACGATTTGGCATCGAAAAAAAACGACCATTTTATAGGCAAGAAAACAGACTTTTTTCACAAGTACGCAATTTTGTTAGATTTTGATATTTTTCAAAAATCCTACGTCATTGTACAGGAAATACCTTCCAGTTTAACGACATTTTTTCCTTTTTCGGTTTCAGCTACTCAATCGGCCGGAATCATGTTAGCAGTGGAGGAACTTTTTTTTGCGCCTCCGAAGGCAGCGCATAAATCGCTTGGATCTCAATATTTTTCTATGAAAAAAATGATGTAATATAGGTCAAATATAGCCAAATATATTCTAAATTTTCCGAAACATTCAATTGAGTACTTTTCTTCCAAAAAATTCCCGAAAATCACCCAAATTTTCAGCGTTCACACTAGCATAGCCCCTTGAAGTTTGTTTGGGTTACATAAATACATAATTTTTTTTTTATGTATTTCGAAAGTGCATTTATTAAGTGTAACAACTTTTATATGAATATCTATAAAATAAACCTATTAAAAAAATTAATGAACATAGCCTTTTTTTAGGGTCTAAAGTGAAAAGACCCCTTAAGGCCATGTGCCACATGCCAGAAAATTTCGACGCGGCCTCTCGTTACGTCGGTAGCGCAGATCTCGTAGTTTTTAGCTACGAGTCGCTACCGACGGACAGCGCAGCGATCGCGAATTCGGTCTCGATGCTTCGCACTAGGACGAAGAGTCTCGAAGCCAAATAGACGACGATCGCTGAGCGCGCGCGTGTGTGTGTGTGTGTGTGTGTGTTTGCTACGCCGACCGCGTTGAGAAAGAAGGAATCCGTTCTCGCCGCCGTTCGGTCGTACGCAAGCACCTTATATCTATGTGCGTGTCACACATTCACACAACTATGCGTAGCGACCACGGTGCGCTTTATTGGAAGCATGCGCTCGCTCGGCAGGAGAGCGGTGAAACTTTGTTGCATTTTACGTTGTATATGCAGCCATCAAATCGATTTTTTTTCGACGACGGCCACAACCAAAAGACTCAGGCATTTCCTTATACTTTTTTAACTCATTTAAACAAATAGGCTCGAGCACAATTTATAACATCGATGCCGCTTATCGTTAACGATTTCGATCCCTGCCAAAATTTCGAGCGACCGAAATTGCTCGAAACTCACTCTACAAAAAAGTGGTAAAATTTTGCAATGCTCATTATTTAATCAAATGCGTTCAGCATTTTATCTCTGCCAGGGTTCATATTTGGCAGCATTTTTGCTGGTCAGCTTCTCGAACAATCAAGATCGCTAGCCTCGCTCTACGGGAGAGCGGTGAAATTTTGCGATCGCGCATTGTTTAAACAAATGCCCTCGAATCGATTTTTTTGTTGACGGCGGTCATCGGTGGAAATTTCTTTATGGTTGAACTTTCTAGCAAACAGGGTTTGCTAGAGACTCGTATGGTGGAAGGGTGCTAGCATTTCTCCACTCTTTTTTAATTAATTTAAACAAATAAGCTCGAAGACTATTTGGCATCTCGATGTCGCTCATTATCGACGAATTCGATCTCTGCTAAAATCTCGAGTTACGACCGAGATCGCTCGAGACTCACTCTACAAAAGAGTTGTAAAATTTTACAATGTTCTTTGTTTAAACAATTGCGATCGGCATTTTTTTCCTGCCATGGCTTATGTTCGGCAGGTTGTCTGCGGCCGATCAAATTCGCGAACGAACGAAATCGACCGGGTCTCACTCTGCGAAAGAGTGGTAACATTTTATTAATACTAAATTATTATTAATTATGCTAAAAAAAATACGTTTAGCATTTTTTCTCTCTGCCGGAATTCATCTTCGGCAGGTTTCTCCAAGGATCGAATTTTCTAGCAATGACGATCGGAGAAGTCTCGCTCTACAAAAGAGCGGTAAAATTTTACTATCGCGAATTGTTTAGAGGTCATCGGTGTAAAATTTTCGAAAAATCGGTTTGGAAGCACTTTTGAAAAATCCTTGGAAATTTTAAAAAATGTACAATGCCCTTTGTTTAAACAATTGCGATCGGTATTTTTTTCTCTGCCATGGCTTATCTACCGCAGGTTGTCTGCGGCCGACCAAATTCGCGAGCGAACGAGATCGACCGGGTCTCACTCTGCGAAAGAGTGGTAACATTTTATTATTACTAAATTATTACTAAGTATGCTAAAAAAATACGTTTAGCATTTTTTCTCTCTGCCGGAATTCATCTTCGGCAGGTTTCTCCAAGGATCGAATTTTCTAGCAATGACGATCGGAGAAGTCTCGCTCTACAAAAGAGCGGTAAAATTTTACTATCGCGAATTGTTTAGAGGTCATCGGTGTAAAATTTTCGAAAAATCGGTTTGGAAGCACTTTTAAAAAATCCTTGGAAATTTTAAAAAATGTACAATGCCCTTTGTTTAAACAATTGCGATCGGTATTTTTTTCTCTGCCATGACTTATCTGCCGCAGGTTGTCTGCGGCCGACCAAATTCGCGAGCGAACGAGATCGACCGGGTCTCACTCTGCGAAAGAGTGGTAACATTTTATTATTACTAAATTATTACTAAGTATGCTAAAAAAATACGTTTAGCATTTTTTCTCTCTGCCGGAATTCATTTTCGGCAGGTTTCTCCAAGGATCGAATTTTCTAGCAATGACGATCGGAGAAGTCTCGCTCTACAGAAGAGCGGTAAAATTTTACCATCGCGAATTGTTTAGAGGTCATCGGTGTAAAATTTTCGAAAAATCGTTTTGTTGGAAGGACTTTTAAAAAATCCTTGGAGACTTAAAAAAAATTCTAATGCTCTTTGTTTAAACAATTGTGATCGGTATTTTTTTCTCTGCCATGGCTCATCTGCGGCAGGTTGTCTGCGGCCGACCAAATTCGCGAGCGAACGAGATCGACCGGGTCTCACTCTGCGAAAGAGTGGTAAAATTTTATTATTACTAAATTATTATTAATTATGCTGAAAAAAATACGTTTAGCATTTTTTCTCTCTGCCGGAATTCATCTTCGGCAGGTTTCTCCAAGGATCGAATTTTCTAGCAATGACGATCGGAGAAGTCTCGCTCTACAGAAGAGCGGTAAAATTTTACTATCGCGAATTGTTTAGAGGTCATCGGTGTAAAATTTTCGAAAGACCGTTTTAATGGAAGCACTTTTAAAAAATCCTTGGAAACTTAACAAAATTGACAATGCTCTTTGTTTAAACAATTCCGTTCGCCATTTTTTTCTCTCCCATGGCTTATCTTCGACAGGCTGTCTGCGGCCGACCAAATTCGCCAGCGAACGAGATCGACCGGGTCTCACTCTGCGAAAGAGTGGTAAAATTTTATTATTACTAAATTATTACTAATTACGCTAAAAAAAATTCGTTTAGCATTTTTTCTCTCTGCCGGAATTCATCTTCGGCAGGTTTCTCGAAACATCAAATTTTCTAGCAATGACGATCGGAGAAGGCTCGCTCTACAGAAGAGCCGTAAAATTTTACTATCGCAAATTGTTTAGAGGTCGTCGGTGTAAAATTTTCGAAAAATCGTTTTGTTTGAAACGCTTTTAAGAAATCCTTGGAACCTTAAAAAATATCATGCATCTTCTTTTGTAGCTGAAAAAACCATTATAAAGTGGTTTTCGAGCTATTTTTTTAAGGAAGTCTCCGCCGCTGAAAATCGTCTTTGGCGATGTCTCATGCCGGTAGGCGCAGTTCTCAACTCTTGTAAGCCTATTGTGGGGACAAAGTCACCGACTAAAAATAGTTTTGTTTTCGACCAATAGGTGGCATTCGATTACGGGGAAAAAAAACTTTTTCAGCTGTAGCGTCTTTGAAACCGTTGACTTCAAACACGTTTTTTTCAAAACCATGTTTTTGATATCGGGACGGAGCAACACTCAAACAATGTTCGACCAATCGACTTAAAATTTTAACTGTAGTTTCTTAGATTGCTTTAACAGTCAAGGACGAGCTCTTTTTTTCGATTGACTGAAAATTGTAAAAAAAATATATCACTTTTTATACCCAACCCCAAAATATTAAAGAAACAGAAAATTTCTTCATTTTTTAAAGTGTTTTTGAAAAGCTGTATCAATGTTAAAAATAGTCGTATCAAGATGAAAAAGAAAAACATTATTAAGCTTCAAGTTTCTAGTTTGAGATCTTTTGGCAAAATAATTTTGTGAGCTATGGTTATCGCGCAATCATAAGAGATAGCGAGAAAATTATTTTTCCAATTTTATTTTTTCAAGGGATTTTTCACAGTTAAATCAATGCATCGGTCCGTTAGCTTGTTTATTCAGTTCCAATTTGGTTTTTTTGTGGTCTCTCTATGTCAACTTTTTGCTGACATATCCGACTTATAATAAAAAATGTTCCTTTTGTGTTTGATCAATGATATCACAGCAACCAATGATCGCACAGGAAATTATTGCGCAGCTTTAAAAACTTGAATCAATTTCGTACAAGACCCTTTCGTTGATTTTTAAGAAAAAAATCATGTTTTCACCATTAACAGTAGTTTGAAAAATAGGACAAAACATGACATTTTATGGTTTTTCAGTAAATCTACTACTCCATTACAAATATTGGTAGAAAGACTAATGTCGCCACGTTTATTTTTCAGCTTAATGTACCCCCAATAGCCGTGCAAATTTTCAAATTGATCCATCGACCCGTTTTTTCGGATCGATCGATCCAAGTTTCACAAGAGAATTAAAGGAACAAGTGTTCCTAAACATCCTGTAATCATGATCAAAATGAAAACACCCATTTTCTTCGACTATTTTTAGAACTTTGCAGTAGTTGCTTGTTAAATTTGAGAAAAAAAATTGAGAAATTAAAAAAATTGTAATCTGTTTAAATTTGTAAAATTTTTCAGGAAACAATGGTGACTCGTTGTTGCCACGCTTCGGCTTTTGCGCACCATAATTTCACTCATCTGTAATTGCATTGATTAAAAGTTGATACCCCCAAGCAGTATTCACTAGTCGATCTGAGAACTTGTATGCCATTAACTGTAGATATTTTCTGCGAAGGTTATCAGGGATACAAAAAACACTTTTTTTTAAAATAATCTCTTGTTTGGAAGAAAAAACCAATGAACAATTTCTTTCAAAAACTAATCTTTTTTTGGTAATTTTTTTCTACGTTTTGATAAAAAAAAAATGAATCTAATGTTTTTGTAAACTCTCATTTTTTTCAATTTTTGATCATGCCTAGTTTTGAAAAAAAGATTGTTTTCCATAACCCTAATAACCTTCGTAGAAAATATTGAGAATCAATTGCATAAATGTTCTCAGATCGACTATTAAATACAGCTTGGGAGTATCAACTCTAATTGATGCAATTACAGATGAGTGAAATTAAAGTGCGCAAAGGCCGAATGGTATAAAAAAGGAGTCAGTATTGTTTCCTGAAATATTTTACAAATTAAAAAAAATGTTAATCTCTCGAATTTTTTCTTATATTTAACAAGCAACTAGTGCCAAGTTGTGAAAAAGTCGAAGAAAATTAGTATTTTTATTTTGATGATTACAAGATGTTTAGGAATAATACACTTGTTTCTTTAATTGTTTTGTCAAACTTCGATTAACCCTTGATAGAAAACGGTTCGATGAATAATTTGCAGACTAACAGGGATATTGGGAGTAATTCGAGCTGAGTCGGCAACATTAGTCTTTGCATCAATATTTGTAACGTAGTGGTAGATTTACTGAAAATCCAGAAAAAGTAATTTTTTGCCCTTCACCAAATAACGGTTAAGGGTGAAGAAAAAAATCACAAAAATCAACGGGAGGGGCTGGCAGGAAATTTATTCGACTTTTCAAAGCTGCCTTCTAATTCCCGTTGCGATAATTGGTTGCTGAGAGATCGATAATCAAAGACAAAAGGATCTTTTTTCATTCGAAGTCGGATATCTCAGCAGAAAAATTGACGTACAGAGATAAAAAGCTAATTAAAGTTGAATAAACAAGCTAACTAACCTATACATTGAGTTAACTGAAACAAAATTCCTTAGTCCGATGACCCCTGAAAAATAAAAACAAATTTGGAATTTTTTTCTGCCGGTATTTCTTATGATTGCGCGATAGCCGTAGATCACAATTTGTTTGCCAAAAGATCTCGAAACTATCATCTTGAAGCTTCAAAAGGCTTTTTTCATCTCGATGCGACAATTTTTCACATAGACACAGCGCTTAAAAAAACGCTAGAAAATGTAGAAATTTTGTTCTTGTAATTTTCGGAGTCGTATATAAAAAATTTGGTTCAAAACACGACCTTTTTTTTAACTCGTCTCTTTTCTTTAATTATTTTGAAGTTTCCTCTCATTTGACTGCTAAAACGAACGTAATAAACGAAAATATTTTACTCTTAGTACCACGATTAAATTTACGATAGTTCTACTGCGTTCCACGGAGAGGGTATGAGGTTGAAGTTTGCAACGTTGGAACGCAATAAAAATTAAAATTTGTGAAGTCTTTTTTTATATTTCGGCAACCTTTGCTTACAATAATCCTCCAACAATCGTCACCGTGTACTCCGATCTAAGGGGTCACACTGTGGAATTAATTTTTTTTTTTACTTGACTTAAAAGATGCTTTGAACCATCTATAATAAGGAGAAAAAGTTTGGTACCTGTAAAACAAGGTCCGCAGTCCAGCATGGGTCTGCGGTGGCAGTGGCTGGCCCTGTGCGAGACATCGAGCGTTTTTCTCAAAACACAATTTTTCAAAACGGCATGCAGCATAACTCCGACAATTTTCATCATTTTCACTCCCAATTTTGGGTACATGTTTAAAATAACATTCCGAAGAGAAATAAGTACGGGATTTTCTATGAGTTTGTTATAACATTAGTTATTACCAAATGATGATCCTTTTTTTCTGTCGAAAATTAAGTTTTTGGTTTAATGCTTGCCAATTACACAAAAAATAACATTGTCACAATTCTCTACGTATTTCTCTAGCTATACTCGTGTAAATTAATAGAATTTTTTAAATTTTATTCTAAAATCAAATTTGCGTCAGCTATACTGCGTGCCGCAGAGCGTCTCAAATTCAACATGCCTCGCCAGAATGGCTCCAGCGTCACCTTTTGGCATAATTTTTCAATATAAATTTCATTTTGTTCACTTGAAGATATGACTAATAACATCCTTGAATATTAATATTCTCTTATTTGTCCTTCTACAAAAAAAAATCGCGAAATATCACTCAATTTTGGACGTTTACAGTGGTGTAAGCCATTATGGTAAAACGAGCGTGCGCTCTTGATTTCTATCGATTTTGTTCAAATTCTAACCAGACATTGTTCATATTATTATGCAAGTTTAAGTGAAATTTCAGAACAGTTGACTATTTAGATTGGAAGATAATGGATTTTTGAATAGCAACTTTTAACACTGCAGGGTCTGCATTGGCCGAAAGTCAGGTCACTTAATTCGGCGTACCATTCTATTGTGTTTATGGATTTTGAAAAAAATATATGATTAGATAGTAAACTAGTTAGGGAACGAGTGAAAAAGTTTGAATTGTCTTTACTATTCAGTTTTGCTAAAGGCGTTCAGTAACGACAGAATAACTCTCGGTTAGAAATATTTATCCCCTATAATAACAAGACATTATGCAACACCGCAGAACAGCGTTGTTCAATATTTCGAGAAAAAAGTTAATTATTGTGTTCCTAACGTTAAACACTTTTAACGTGAAGAAAAAGATTTGCGTTATAAACATTAATATTTCATATTGCTTATGTTATTACCTTGTGTCTTTTTAAAGAGGGCAAATATTTTTCACGGAAAATTACTCTGTCTAAATTTCAATGCAGACCCTACAGTGTTAAAAGTTGCAATTTTAAAATCAATCTCCGAATCTAAATAGTCGACTGATCTGACATTTCACTGAAACATGCATAATGATACGAACAACGTCTGGTTAAAATTTAAACAAAATCTATAAAAATCAAAAGCGCATGCTTGTTCTACCTTAACGCGTTCAACCGTTGACCATTCAATTCTGTTGGTCTGAAGGTTTGGACCCGTCGACTCTGAGTACGAGATGATGGTAGCCGTAACCATTGAGATGGAATGGTCCTCGCCCTTTGTTTTAAAACGTACATACGTAAGCGAAAGTCGTTGCTCAGATTGGTGGTGCGATCTATGGTGAGATATTGTTCCTGAGCGAAGCCAAAGAGTTCAACGAGTTCCTTGAGGTCAGCCTCGCTGGTGCTCTCGGAGAGATTGAAGACAGCGGTTGATATCCTCGCGGACACTGGGAGGCTACACTATGGCCGCGACGAGTGACACGGTTTTGTCCTCGGCACTGCCTTCTTGCTGCCCTTGATAAATCCGTTGGTCCATCTAGATGGTAAATCCGACGCTACATTAGTTCTGGTTTCTACATGCTAGTCCAGGTACCATACCTAGCATGTGTATGCGTACGCTATCAGTAAGAGTATTAGTGTGGTGAGGATACGGAACCAGTATATTTTACTATTGCACGGTATACCAGTACCATACTAGTACATTTGCGTGTAGCGGTGTACTACCATACAGGTATACCGAGGGTCTTCTATCTTTGTACGCCATACCAATAGTACTCTCGGTCATGAGGGTGAAGCTATCGAGGAATCGCCACAGGTCCACAAATCAACCATGTTTGAGACATGACAGTTTTGTGTTCGTAGGCAAAGGGTGTTGAACTTTCGTGCACCATTTTGGTCGCACACTGATCAGGAAATCAAGGATTTCGAGGGGTAATGGAAGTGGCTACGGATCATCGAAAAATATGCTATCTGCGATTTTTTCACAAATAAATACCGAGGTATTTCTGCGAAGAGCAAATAAGCTTGAGTTTTTTGCACCAGAGCCGTTGGCTGTTTGACACATCGGCGAGCGAGAAAGCAATGCGAGGGACGATCGTGGCAAATTACAAAGTACGTAAATTGATGTTATAGCACGTACGTACCTTGACTTCCGGTGTTTTCTCATTCGACTCCTCGCTGTCACCGTGTTCCTCGATCTTCTTTATGTAATCGGCCGCGGCGGTTTTCTCGTCGATTATTTCTTTGTCGGTTTTTGTCGTTGGTGGTGCGCCGGCGTCCTGATGCGTTCTTTACAGCAAAAAAAACTCACCAAAACGCGGAGAAAACAAACTTCACTCGATCACACACACTATTTCCATTCTATCACACAAATCGTATGAAATATATTTCAAACGAATGTTCGAGGTTATGGCCGGAGGTTATGGCTCCGGCTTTCGACCTGTCAAAAAATAAATTGTTCCGGAAGGAGGCGAGCGCAGTCGGTAAAAACAAGACGAAGCGAGCTGCGCGCCGCTAGTGAGAAAACGGATGAACTGAACGCTCGCTACAGTACCTGATATTTTGAGCTTTGTTGGTACATTTTTGCTAAATTTATGTAAAAATTTCAAAATGCTTTTTCTCCGCCATTTGTTCATGAAAACAGGTGAAACAAAGCTCAAAATGTGTGCTTTTTCACTGTCGAGAGCATGATTCGCGCCAAATTAACGAAAATGCGATGCAATGGTTAATAATTCACAGTTTTTCGCATGGTAACTACAAACTGCAAATTTTTTTTCGAAATTTTGGAAAATTTCGCGAATCATGCTCTCGGAGCAAGCATCCTGCATGCACACAACAAATTTCATTCCAATTGGTTGATCCGTTTGGGAGAATTCCCATTTCAAAATTTCGATGCGGTCGGAGGCATGTGGCACATGGCCTTAATGAAACGTATTATTAATTTCAAAAGTAGGAATATTTTTATTTTTATCTAAGGTACAAACTTGGAGGTTACGTGTGAAACACAATATCCGATAAATGGCATAAACGGCATGGACATGGAAGACATACTCTTTTAAAAAGAAGGCGCAACCTGCTACACTGCGGGCGAAACAATGCAGTTATTGCAGACGAAGTTTCATGGTCGTGTTATCTTGCGCCGCGGCGTTGTGAATTGTCCACCAAGATCGTGCGATTTGAAGCCATTGGACTTCTTTCTTTGGAGTTTTTTTAAAGGAAAAGTGTATGCCAATGATCCACAGACCATTCCGGAGCTCAAGGAAGCAATTGGACGCACCATTCATGAAATTAGTCCGCAATTATGCGAAAAAGTTATTGAAAATTTCGTCAAAACAGTAAACGTTTGCAAACAGGGACGAGCGGCCATTTGTCGGATATTGCGTTCCACGCATAACCTCCATGTTTTTACCTTATATTGAAATAAAAATATTCGTACTTTTCAAATAAATAATACATCTCGATAATAAATAAAAATGTCAGGTCATTTTGAGACACCCTTTGCAAGGAAACAAAGAAAGAGCCTCGATACAAGAACAAAATGGAAATTATTCTACACGAACACAATCAAAGTTAAATTTAAAACGCAAATTAAAGAGAGAGAGAGGGGGGAGAGGAGACTCCCTCGCGAAACGCTTGTTAAATTTAATCATGCCGATTTATGGCTCATCTATGAACTGAATGACACCAAAAGGACCTCGTACATATATATGGGGACATATGTTAAACCAGTTGCATCTGAGTAAAGTCGAATATCAGCACATCTGGCTATTTTCAGGCCAATCCTCGAACTCCATTGGATTAAAAATAATATTTGATTATTGTAAATGTAAAATTGATGAAAAAACTCGACAATTTTGTTCCAAATTCCTCTAGTCAGTAATTGCACTAATGAGGAATAAGATGCTTCTTAAAATATGAAGCCTTATTATTGAAGTTCAGAGGTCCCTCACCGCAATTTTCTATTTCCCATGCTACCAACATGGAAAGAACTTATCTTGTTACTTAGAAATTTTCCATGCTTTTATTTATCTTGACTTGGTGGGGGATGCAAAACGGAAAATCGATATTTCACCCCCTTCCCGACTACTTAGAGCTCTGAAATTTTGGAAACATGCATCCAAGAGGTGACAATGTATGATTCAACGTAACAAAATAAATTAATTTAAAAAACGACGACGTTCTGTGAGATGCAAAACTGAACATCGTTATGTCACCCACTACCCGACTGCTTAGAGTTCTGAAAATTTTCAAACATGCATCTAAGAGGTGACAATGCATGATTCAACCTTAAAAAATAAAAATAATTTTTTTATTAAAAAAGAACGACTTTTTGTGATATGCAAAACGGAAACTTGATATTTCACCTACTTCCTGACTACTTAGAGCTCTAAAATTTTGAAAACATGCATCTAACAATAAGAGGTGACAATACATGGAAAGTGCATGAGAACATGGGAATTGGCTTTAATTGTAAGTGCTCTGGGATCGCACAATCGTTAAAAGGGTCCAATAGGTCAAATAGGTTAAAAAGTAAGGTCCAATAGGTGGTGAGAAAACATCTATGATAGATGCCACCTATCACATTTCTCCAGGATTTCTCCTGACAATCAACCAATAATAACTCCGGATCGTTTGGAAGGATTAATTCCTCTTTGCAAAAATTTCAGAGCTCTAGTAAACTAAACTGAAGACTAAAAGGTAGAAAATAATTTATATTTTCTTTTATTCTTAAACTCTTATTTAACGTACTAAAAAGTAGAAAATAATAGTTTTACCAAGTCACCGATTTATGACAATAAATAAAAGCTTGGGGCGCTCAAAATTTAGACATATAATCTTTAATTTACATAATTCCGTTAACATATCAACTGTATTTAATTTACTGAAAAACAACCTGAGATTTATTAAATAAAAATCCTAAAACTGGGCCTAAACGTGTGATAATAATTTCTCTAGTTACTATTGTGCCGAATTAAATACGGTCAATGAAACTGAATTGATGAAATTTATTAAACATTTAAAAAGTTCAGCGCCACAAGCTTCTATTTATAGTCACACATAGGGGACTTGGTAAAAAAAAATTATTTCCTACTTTTTAGTACATAAAATAAAAGCTTGTTTGAAAAAAAATTTACATGAAAAACAATTTTTGCCACCGGGTAAACGTACAACAGTGCCTAAGACATATTTTTGTAGAGGAGTGAACGCTCCATAAAAAAGGTTTCTTATTATTTTAGTATAAATCTACTCTTTCAAAAGTTATTCAAGGTCAAATTTGAATTCATAGTAATTTTTTCAAATAACTTTACCGGTGTCACTATCAGACTTATAACAAAATGTGATGTGACCTTTTTTGTGAATAATTTCATTTTCTATGGAATTATTCGATTGAATCATCAAAAAAAATAATAGCTTAATATTTAACGGCTTTACAAATTATTTTTTTGGAGTAAAATTGCTATTTCGATGAAATTGTTATATTAACCAAAAATATAAATAAAAAGATGCCAATTTTTATTAAATTACTTTTTATTGTTACGGAGCGGTGACCGCTTAGCCGTGCACCGGCTGGCGCATCAACCAGCAAGCGGAAGGCCAATACTTCTAATACCTTGGTGTAGATACTTGAGTAAATCGTCCGTGCACCGGAGAATCAGAAGAAGGGACCGCCTATACCGGTACTGGTTTTTCACAGTTTCCCCGTGCCCTCGGAAAATGCAATATAGTGTATCTTTGAACGGCGGTGGACGCAATGGAAGTTAGGTTAGATTAGCAAAGTGCGGGTAGCGAGCGATAGGAAAGGATTAATCTGTGAATGGGAATTTGTGAAAACCGGCGGCGGAGGGGGAGGGGGTGCTAGAAATAAAAATTAGGAAAACAAATTAAACTTCTTAGACACACAGCCTTATACATATCGCATGGTGTATAAAAACTACATTTTACATGGCCACTTCCATGTGTCATGGCAAAGCTCCTCATTCATTTTTGGTTTCATATCGTCTTAAGGGTGAGATAAAAGAGTTCCAAAAAACGTCAAGTCTTTCGTCGAATCGCCTGTAATCAACCGATACCGGCTTCAAATTTGAAAATGAAAAGAATTTCGGTATTTGGATATCGGTAAATTTGTATTGAACGTTGATCAATATAATTGGCATTACGGTATGGAAGCGGGCTATAGAAACGCTGATTACACGGGCTGGCATTGCAAACATTTTTCACGAGTTTCTCATACACACACGCGGCCATTGTGCGCTCCGGCACAATCACACGCACAAAGTCACTCGTACAAAGGACTCGCGGGTAAAAGCTTCAGAGGCTGAATGAAAATCCGCTTGGATATAACGAGACGTCAAATCGCTTGACATTCCAATCGACGATTTCCGCATCGATGTTCACATCGTTTCCACGCTCGTTGCATTCACTTTGAATCATAAAGAAGCACGTTCGATAATCTCTTTCCCCTTTCGTGCTCATCCGCCCTCCTCCGGCAATGAGTATTCCAGCGTTTTTAAAAGGCAAATCGAGAAGTACGGACAATATTTGTGATACGCGATACATCATGCGAAATTAATCGCCGTTGTTAGCTTGTCATTTCATTCAGGATGAACGAGTCTGCATAAACTTGAGGCCGAAAAAAGGCGTCGAATTACAATATTTTTTTATGATGAGATTATTGACATGACGAGGTCGGAATTTTCCACACCATTTATACACACCATTGCCAGGCTTGAATTTTTTCATCGAAAAATATTGTTAAGCAGTGAAGTTCTTATTATTTAAGGGGTATACATAAATCTTGGAATATAAAAAAATCGATTTTTGGTTTATTTCATTTTCTTATTGAGTGTTAAGGCCTTAGGCCACAGTAACGGGTATAAAATCATGCGCGAATTTAACAATTTTTTTCGCATGAAAAAGTGATTCACTCATAAAATTAATTACACATCTATTTAGTATGAATATCAAGCTGTTAGAAAATGTATTTTTTTTCGATGTACAAAACGGCTGTGACATTTGGCATCCACATTTTTTTACCTAGAACAAAAAACAAAAATTCTCGTTAATCTACATCAAAATACGTAGGGAAATACGTACGGAATTTAAAAAATATTGTTTTATTCAAAAGTTGTAGGTATTGAAACTTAAGAAATGAATTTTCAGTGAAAAATTTCGTTATAACTGCTCATAAACTGCTCATAAAATGAAAAGTTTTCGATTAATCAGAAATTCCGTCCGTACTTCTCTGCAAAATGCAATTAGGAACATAACTTTTAAATTTGAAGTAAATCGAGTGAAAATTGTTGAAGTTTTTTGTCATGTCAATTGGAAAAAAAGCTGTTTCGAGAAGTGTCGCGTAGTCGGCCATTTTGTACATCAAAAAATATATATATATATTTTCTAACAGCTTGATCTTCATACTAAATAAATGTGTAATTAATTTTACGAGTGAATCACTTTTTCATACGAAATAACATTGTTAAATTCGCACATGATTTTATACCCGTTACTGTGCCCTAAGGCCTTAACTATAATTTGATTAAAAAATTTTGTAAACATTCCAAAAATTGACCGAGTTATGACGATTTTAGTGGAGCAGGTTAGAGTGTCCCGTTGCGTTACGGCTCTGGCGCTGCGCGGTGCATTGTTTGGTTTCTAAGAGCGTTGATATGGCTTTGTCCAACCAGGATGTTTGATAGTTATACGGTGCAGGAATCGCAGATTGAAGGTACGAAAAATAATTGTGCTTTTATCTCAAGCAAGTTGTCCATACACCAAGGCACTTTTTACAATTAAATGTTTCATTAATGATATGTTTCAAAATAAATGTTTCAAAAAATAGTTTCATTAATAAAATCTTTCAAAATAAAAATTGGGACGAAGGAGTGCATTTCATAGAAAGAATTTTAAAAAAAGATGTCTAATTTTTTTACTAGCTCCATTAGGAATGGAGATATAAGTGACGAAAATTAATCGCATCACCTCTCACTCATCGTTTCGTCCGTTTCACTCATCGTTCCGTTTCTTTCATAAAAATGTTCTTCTTTCATATCTCCACTACTAATGGAGCTAGCAAAAAAAAATGAATGAGACATTTTTTATTGTAAATTAAAAAACAAACATCTTTTATTTCAAACTTTTTTTTCTACAAAATGCACTTTTCGTCACAATCGTCATTATAACAATTAAATTGTTGATACAGAGAAAAACGATTCTAGAACAAAATAAATGCCATTTGATTTACTTCAAATTTGTACTGAACATATTTTATAACATTTTCAATCGACAGACCGGATGATTTTTTCATATGTTCCTGCGTTTGTTAATAACAAACGTTCGAAGTCGTCATTTTTTGTCAAAAATGGACATTTTGTCAAACCAGTGAAATTTATGCAAATTTTAAAATTTCGAAAAATTATACGATGCGTTTGTAGCTTCACCATTGTACTAAACGTATAATTTTTCATTGTTTACTTTAGATGAATCTAGTTACCGGAACCATGTACGCGACTGAGCCGTGCGGGGGCTACAGTCCTGAGATTAAATGACAATGATTACGTTGTTTATACATATTTTGCAATAGAAAAAAATGGTGACATGTCAAGACTATGTACGATCTGTGTGCGAAAGATCGGGCTTATCATCGCAATACCTGAGACGAAAAAAAATATTGCAAATCGATCTGTTTTTTTTTAACTTCAAGGTTATGCATACCCCTTAAAGAAAATGCCGCCTTTTCTACATGACCAATCAGTATAGATACTTCTTGCAACTGGGGTGACTTCAAATGAAAAAAATAAATATGTACTTTTACTTCAATAATAACACTTTCCTATGACCGGAATCAAGACATTTTGAAAATTACGAAAATGGCAAGCGGCCGAAAAAGTTCGATTTTGAAAGAAATAAAAACTTCAATAACTTATCAACAGATGATTTTGAGATACGACTTACACCATTTCATAAACCATAGTGTTCGAGAAAGAACGCAAAAGGAAAAAAGGTCAAATCACAGCAGGGTGGTTGGCCGCAGCACAGTAGGCGACCTGACCCTTCACAAAAATCGTCACAACTTGATCACTTTTCAAAATTCCAACAAAATCTTCGTTGCAAAATAAAGTCAAGACCCTAGGATATAAAACTAAACAACAAAAAAAATCATATGTCCGAAATGTCAATCTTACGCAGACCCCTTAACGCCCTGTGCAGAACTACCCAAAAAAAAACTCATTTATTTCTAACTCTCCTTGCGTCTGTAAACGTATTCCACGCGGCTATTGTTTTTAATTCTCAACTGGTAACGCTCGCGTGGAGGTGCTCGGCGGAACGAAAGGTCCTCGGTGGTGTCGATAAATAATCTTAAATTCGGTTATGTGCACGACAGTGGTAACTGCTTCGCTAAACACACGCTTCTATGGAAAACAGCGAGGGATATTGGCGAAAGGGAATGAGGAAAGGTTGAGCTTGCCGGATTTTCCGGGTATATACCGTGCGCGATAATAAATCTCTTTCACAGCGAGAATTCTATGCGCGAATCTGATATTGAGTTTGTATAATGCACACACACACACACACACACACACACACACACACACACAGTCATACGTAGATATCTATAAATATACCGGGTGGTCTAGTGACTATCAGCACCTTTAATGTCGTCAAAACCGTGAATGTGAAATAAGATCCCTCTAACAGAAGTTGAATTGTCCAGAAAATGTCATCATACGGTGATGACATCTTCTGTCATCATGTCATCATACGGTGATGACATCTTCTGTCATCATGTCATCATACGGTGATGACATCTTCTGTCATCATGTCATCATACGGTGATGACATCTTCTGTCATCATGTCATCATACGGTGATGACATCTTCTGTCATCATGTCATCATACGGTGATGACATCTTTTGTCATCATGTCATCATACGGTGATGACATCTTCTGTCATCATGTCATCATACGGTGTCAAGTGTCATGACATCATACCTGCCATCATGTCATCATACGGTGTCAAGTGTCATGACACCATACCTGCCATCATGTCATCATACGGTGTCAAGTGTCATGACATCATACCTGTCATCATGTCATCATACGGTGTCAAGTGCCATGACATCATACCTGTCATCGTGTCATCATACGGTGTCAAGTGTCATGATATCATACCTGCCATCATGTCATCATACGGTGTCAAGTGTCATGACATCATACCTGTCATCATGTCATCATACGGTGCCAAGTGCCATGACATCATACCTGTCATCGTGTCATCATACGGTGTCAAGTGTCATGATATCATAAGTGTCATGACGGTGTCAGGACATCATACGGTGTCATGTCATCATACGGTGTCATGTCATCATACGGTGTCATGTCATCATACGGTGTCATGTCATCATACGGTGTCATGTCATCATACGGTGTCAAATTCTGTCAAGATGTCATCATACGGTGATGATATCTTCTGTCGAGATCGTAGTTGGAGATGCTCCCACGATACGAAAGGCAACTTTGTTGTTTTTTTTAAATAAAACTCTGTGTTTTCATGTCCACCATCAGCCAGCGGCCGTCGAGATACAATGACCTACAACACAAGGCAATTCAAGGTCATTAAAATGGCTTTCCTCCATAAAAGGCGTTCGAAGTGGTGACCGTCGGTATCAAGGCAATACGCCAACAAGGCAAGGTGTCTTCCTATCGCCGATTCGCACGCACGCCTCATAATCCCAAACACCTTTTACAAACAAGAGCGACTTCAATGACCTTGAATGACCTTGAAAGACCTTGCATCATTGTGTTCATCTCAACCACCGCTATCGGGTGGTGGATCCGAAAACATAGCGTTCTATTTCAAAAACAAGCGTGACCTTTCCTTCTTGGGAGCAACTCCACCTACAAAAACTCCTCATCACCATCCGATGAGCTCTTAATCATAGATGGCAACGGTAACCGCACCACCCGGTATGCCGTTCCCCAGCACGGGGGACACATATGTGAGTTTAGTGTCACGTGTATATACAGCCGAGACCAGCGCTGTTACACGAGGAGCCTCGGAACAACTATATGTACAGACTCCAGAGAGCCCGTAGCATTTGCTCTTAACCTCCTTCATAACACTTCGATGTTACAGTCTCCGTGCGCGGGTTACACCCCACGAACACGTCCCTACACGGATAAACCCAGGATATGTGGTACGAGGGGATTGTATAATACGTAGATTACGTACGGTCGAGCTTTTGTAAGACACACCCAGCCTGCTCGAACGCCTATATTTACATGGGAACCCGCAAGCTTAGTATCATAGGTACAGCCCGCTGAGAGACTCTACGTACCCGCGCGAGCTCCTCTCAAAATTGCACCGGAGCAGCCATTTCATTGCGGCGTTATCGAGGCCATTGCAGACGAAAAGAGAGCGAGGCGCGGGATATCACGAGGGTCGTTGCTTTGGCACTTTTCGGAATGGATTCATTTTTTCATCCGACCATTTCAGCATTTGATTGGATTTGACGAAATATTTCGAGAAAGTATAGTGCTTAAGTGAGTTGGGAATTTTGGTAGGCAGGCTTTAGCAAACGTACGTCATTTGAGGGCCAAGGGGGTTGGAGAAAAGGACTTGTTTTCGAAGCTTTCATACTTTGGGATCTTTAAAACAGGTGCAATTGGTCTCGTATAAAGAAGGTGATATTTTAAGTACTGAGTTTTCACTCTGAAACTCGGATGATGCGGAATCCAATTTGATTGGACTTGAGGAAATATTTTGAGAAAGTATAGTGCTCGAGTGAGTTGGGAATTTTGGTAGGCAGGCTTTAGCAAGCGTACGTCATTTGAGGGCCAAGAGGGTTGGAGAAAAGGATTTGTTTTCGAAGCTTTCATACTTTGGGACCTTCAAAACACGTGCAATTAGTCTTGTATAAAGAAGGTGATGTTTTAAGTGCTTAATTTTCACTCTGAAACCCTGATGATGCGGAACGCTGGAGACGCTTTTCCAGGAGTGGCGTTCTTTAAAGGACAGCAGAACGGGAATAAATTTTATCCGACGGCAAATATTGACAGTATCTTCCATATATTTTCCTGTATATAGAAAACTTCTCTTGCTATTAGTTTTTCAATGTAATTTATTAGCTAGTCAATTTTCACTTTATTTCCCTTTTTTTTCAAATTTAATTTTCTAAGCTATACATTTTTCACGTAATTTTCTTCCCGCAACTAGCCCTTTTTTGGAAATGCTTTCCATTTATGTAAAAAAAAAAAACATCAATCAAGTAGCTCCGTACGTGTTTTTCTAGTTATCGCGCAGATTGTGGAAAACTTTTTTTTTTTGGTCAAGGTCAAATTGCAAATCATCTCCCGGAAAGGGACAACCTAGAAAGGGACGCTGCTTCATAGGGATTCTTTTGGTTTCACACACTCTAAGCGAGATTCTCCATTGACTATCAATCGAGCCTAAAAAATTCTCAAATATACCCCTATTTTCACCTCATTTCCTTGATCACGTTGAGAGGCAGAAAAATTCCTCCAGGGTCGAAATTTGTAGAACGAAAAAAGATTTCTCCAGCGTCGAAACTTTAGCAAGAAAAAAATGTCCCCACAGTTGGAATTTCTAAAAAAAAATCCCCTATAAATTTAAACGTAAAATATGGGTGCTTCTCAAAAAATCTTCTTCCCCCTCATCCTATTGCCACGTTTTAATTATTCCCTCTCGCATCCCGTGTGAGCTTGGCGAAAATTTATTTTTACGCACAGCCATTATAACCCAACGACGTGAAACTTTAACGATGCGGGTTTCATCGTCCGAACTGATAATAATGCACTTCCCATTTTGACGATACGCGGAAAATAGCTGCTCCGTTGATGACGTCGTAATAAAGTTTTCTTGAACGCTGTTGAAATGAAAGCGGAAAAATGGAAAGGAAACAAAAAAAAACGGGGAGGGCGCTGACGACCCGCGATATTACAGAATGAAGTATTACCCTTTCACTCACGTGTTCCAAGAGCCTGTAGCTCAGATTAATATTTTATTAACCAGCGAGCTTCCTCTCGGGGTTTTGGCCTCGTCCTTCATAAAACAAGAGTTATTTTCCAGCTTCTGGTTCAATCTCTACCATATAGTACAATTCAACAAATACCTATGTACACATACGTATGTATATATATATATATATATATTAAGAGGGGGAGGAGAAGACCGTTTCTGATCGTTACAAGGATAACTGGGAAAAAAGGAACTGCCGTCGAGGAATTGGTACGCTCCGATGAAATCCCGTTTCGAAGCTTATTGCAGAGAAATCGTTTCTGCCAATATATATATATATATATATATATATATATATATATACGTAGGTGCGCGCACCGGAAGTCGGAGTCCAATATATTGCACTTGTCGGGAAATTCGTTTCTCGCATACTGCACACCATATAAGTGCGAGGTAGGACGTGTGAGGGAGTGCGCGTCTACGTAGTCGAAGGAGGTTCGATGGCTCTTTATTCGCCGTAAAGGGAGTCTATGTTTCTTCTGACTCGATTCCTTTTTCTTCTTATTTGTACGTTCTTTTGTCGTATTTCTACCTTAGTGGGAGCAGAAAAATGGTCGAAAATCTGCCACTCAATTAGCTGCGACATTTGTTTTGGGCAGAGTAGTAGGATCTCGTCGGCTTGGAGATGTCGGGCAAGTACAGATAGAATTATATATATATATATATATGCCAATTGAATTTGTCTTCTGTTATGATGAATTGGGGCGCGATTGCATTGCTTTTTGTGTAATAATCTTTTTCGCCGCTGGAAAGTTGCATGACTGCATTGATTTCTGCAATCTTTTCATTGCCCCTCAATGATCGTTTATTGAATGATTATTATTCAAAGTTAATCCTTATCTGCTCTCACTGTTCCCATATGAAAATAATGAACAATGGAACAGTTGGTATTTTAGCGTAGATGAATGTACAGGGTGGCTCGAAAAGTGACGTCCATTAGGAACATCTAGATGCCTCGAATCAATGGCTATTCGAATTACTCGCATCCGCAAGTTCTAGGATCTTTTTTACTTTTCGAGAAAAAAAGAATTCTTTAATTTTTTTTCGACTTTTCCTGTAACATAGTTTTTTAGAGTTCCGCACCCAAAGGACAGAACGAGCCCGTATTGGTGTCACTCTGCTGTCTGTCCGTCCGTATGTTACGGGTCTCTCTTAGAATGGTTCGCAAGAATGTCGACCGAAAACCGAATATTCAATTTAAAATTAGAAATTCAATTAAATTATTTTTAATGGAGGTCCCCCGTACATAAAAAACTAGCAGATTTTTTTTTAATTGCCTTACCTTGGCCTGTGGGGTGTCATTTTCTGAAGCTCATTGAGTAGAGCAAAAAGATATTTTTTTTCTCTTTTATCTTAAAAAATAAAGAATTGGTGGACCGTCAAAGTTGTCAGTTTTAGGCCATTTTTGATACGGGGCCTATCTTAAAAACTAAACTAGTTAGGGATTTAGAAGTTGTGTATATTATGTACAATATACTGTATTTAAACAACAAATACTGAACACACCGATTCATAATGTAGTATATGTAATAATTTATTGTATACATAATACAAACGCCGATTCCCAATGTCGTGGATTTAATAATTTATTGTATATATACCACAATAAATTTATAATGAAAATATATAATATTATTGTTATTTAAATATTTACAATACCAACGGACTTGTTTTTGGAGTTGATGCCAGCCAAGAACGAGAGATTGACGTCACGGAAGAAACGAGATTGCAAATTTAAGAAAGACTGTAGATCGTATACTTCATTTATTTTTCTTCGCCTCTTCTTTTTATGCGAAATGCGTGGCTGGTACCGACTTCAAAAATAAGTAATTTGGTACTGTAAATATTTATTATTTAGGTATGGTTTAAATATACGAAATGTAGAGAATAATTTTCTCTATATTTTCGTTTCTATAGACCACTCTTGAATTTAGATTTTCCAACCCCACTCAGGGGATGAAAATTCAAAATGAAATTGTGGGAAAACCATTGACCGCACGAATTCACCGCCATGAAACAATTTGTACCTTGAACCTTTAGCTACATTTTTGTCCATAGTGCCAAACACGTATCTCTTTATTTTCGGGCAATAGTTTTCCCAGAATTTGATTTTGAATTTTCCACCCCCGAGAGGGGTTGGAAAAAGCTAATTTCAAGGGTGGTCCATAGAAACGGAAATATAAAGAAAATGGTTCTGTACATTTCGTACATTTAAACCGTCCCCGAAAAATCGATTGTTTTCGAGTTATTCAAAAACATTTTTTTTATTTTTATACTTCGCCAATTTTTGTTGGCGGTGAAGATATTATCGGAGAGGGATGTTCAAATACTCGATACAACGTTCGGCTACAACGTTCCCATTTGAACAAAAATTGTATGAATTTTTCCTAAAGAGTTATCGAATTAGAACTGATTTTTCGAAATTTCACCCCACAATGAACTTCTACGCCTTCGCCACTGGGGTCAAAAATAAAGCTCGGATTGTTGTGAACATTTTGTCTCTCGGCGCCCACCTCGTAAGGGTTGTAGTTTGGCATTAATCCACCCCCAATCCCCCTTCATCCCCTAAAAAACCCTACACCCAGATTTTTAGGCGAACTTGGATTTGGCACGCGCGGCACCCACAAAATCACCTGTCAAAAAACTAGCCTTCTTCTAATTTTTTCCGATTCCAATATACAGAACAACTGTACAATTTCGCGAAGAGTAGAAAAAAAGTATAACATACATGGTGGTGATTCGGATAGGTATTGATACCAGGCATCTAGATTTTCCTTTCGCACGTGACTTTTCGGACCACTCTGTACATATAAATTTCTAGTGAACAGCGAAAAATATGATTATACAGAAATCCATGCAGAAATCGTGCATTAATTTATAACAATAGGAGAAGAATACAATTGGCCTATACATATATACGAATTTTATTCTTCTTCTATTATTATAAATGAATGCACGATATCTGCATCGATTTGGCAATAATATTTTTCCGCTATTCAATAAAATTTCACACACGATATTCTATTCAAAGCCCATCCTCACCTCTCACTGTTTCCATATAAAGATAATGAGCGATGATTCGTTGAATCGTTATTGAATTTCAGCCTAGACATGCACGTACCCATGTTCCCACAAATGTATATATGAGTATTTCTTTCTTTTTTTACATACACATACACAAGAGATTGGCTTCGTAATTGACGATGTACAGGTTTATTTGTCCGTGAAATTATTCGACGTTTGGAACAGAACGAGAAGAAGAATGATTCGGAGCGCTCAAGCGGGGCCGGGAGGAAAAGAACTGTTAATGGCAGCGGTCCAATTCGAGAATGGAAAATTTTCGTGTCGCACAAGCTGATACGAGCGTGTACGTCACTGCAGGTGGATGGAAAACCGTTGGAGTTTTCGGTGATGGGACAATGTCGGAGCGGTGGTTGACAGGGGATGAGGGCGCAGGGGAGAATCGTCAACGATGAAAATGTGCTGGGGAACGCTGCGGTCTGGTGAAAGGGGTAGCCTCGTACATGCATATCGGTTTCGACATTCACCAACATTTTGCTTAAGCCCTGGATTACCGGGGTACGCCGGATATTCGAATAATACATGTTTAATGACATCCGAAACGACATTATCCTCAGACGAGATGTCGTCCTCGTAACGAGCATGTGCGGCCGCACAGTTGACGAATTATTCGGAGACAATGCAATCGTGGAGATCAAAAAACCATTTATCCTCGTTTAATTCAACATAATTATTTTATTCCTCAATTTAAATGAAACGAAAAGCACACGATGGTGAGGTTTTCGAGGAACTTTCTGTATCCTGTTCATTTATTGAGGGAGACCACCAGTTTAGAGGTCCGGAAGAAGGGGTGAATTTCGACAATTTTTTATCGATACCCAATTGATAGAATAAAAATTCCGTTCCGTGGGGTTTTTTCCATATATCTTTGAGTATCTTTGCGAATTTTTTCACAAGATTTTGTAACAGAATGGCGGTGCTGAAGCTAGATGAAGCGGATCACCTTTATCTGATTGGGTCCTGCGGCTGGCATCATTACCGTGCAACCATTACTTTGACATTCAGGGTTAGTTTGACAGTTTTTGGGACTACTTTGACAGTGCGCCGAAATACGGTTTAAATGTGTGCGCAGCGCTTATAGTTCAGCGCTTCAAGTTTATTATGATAAAATTGTTCAAGTTCATATAATAAATTTGTTCAAGTTTATTATAATAAAATTGTTCAAGTTTATTATAATAAAATTGTTCAAGTTTATTATAATAAAATTGTTCAAGTTTATTATAATAAAATTGTTCAAGTTTATTATAATAAAATTGTTCAAGTTTATTATAATAAAATTGTTCAAGTTTATTATGATAAAATTGTTCAAGTTTATTATAATAAAATTGTTCAAGTTTATTATAATAAAATTGTTCAAGCTTATTATAATGTTGCTAAAGCTAATTGTAATGTTGCTCAAGTTGATTTTAATCTCAATGATAATTATAAGGCTGATTAAGTGCATATAATAGTACCCTAGGTACTTGATATTTTTATGTAAAATGTTTCCTTAAGGAAGGACACCACTGTAACTGCCCATTATCGACCGTTTCCTTTGGAATTTTTCTTCAAAGAAAGGAATAAAATACACGTTCAAAAGAACTTTCAGGTTTTGTAAGGTATATATTGAAGTAGATACAAAATATTTATTCGTCAAAAGAATACAAAATGGCGGCGCACTACTGGTTTTCAGCCAAGCCTGTCCGCAGCACGCAGTGGAACTGTCGTAAATTTAGTCCCGGAACTAAGAGTGGAATATTTTCGTTAATTATATTAGTTTTAGCATTCAAGCAAGGGGGGAGTTTAAAAATAATTAAAAAAAAAATTGATACGCGTTTGAAAAAAAGTTCATTTCTTCGACCACAATTTTTTATATAAGAATCGATGTATTTTTTACAATTTTCAATTAACTGAAAAAAAGCGTTCGTACTTGACTGTTAAAGCAATCTAAGAAGCTACAGATGAAATTTCAAGTCGATTGGACGAAAATTGTTCGAGTTCTGCTGCGTGCCGATTGTAAAAACATTGTTCTGAAAAACCCTTTTTTTTCGTGTAAATGTTGTAAAATAAACTTTACACGAAATAAGTTAAATGTATATGCTTAAGGCGTTACCCCCACTTGTAGCGCAAAAAAAGGCCTTTTTCATTAATTTTTTTAAAGAAAACTACAAAACTTTTTAATCGATCAATGTACCATCTTAAAGAACACATCTTGAAGAACTTTCAGTAATTTTTTTATTGAAAAATATTACATTGTTTAGTGGCAAATGGCCGTCAATAAAATAATGTTTTTATATACACGGTTTGCGGTGACCAACATTGCGGCGAAGTGGATCATCTGAAAAAAAATGCGGATGGATTTAGTCAAATATAAGTATAAACTAATCTTTAATCGAAGGATTTTAAAAAATATTCATTTTTCACAAAATGGCGGACAGTCAAAGTTAATGGTTCGATTTTAACGAAAAAAAACGGCCGTTTTTTGGCTATAAAACGGCCATTTTTTTCGAAAAAAAAAATCGAACGATTAAAGACTACATTTTTATGTATTAAATAAGCCCGCAAAATTTCAAGAAGATCGGTTCATTAGTGTTCGAGTAATCTTGGTCACCAACTTCAGAAATGCCATTTTGAGAAAAACGCGTTTAAAGTTTCTCTTTCAACGCTCTTTCAACGCGGATTCTTCTCTTTCAACGCTCATATCTCAGTCAATTTTGTTCGGATCGACTTGAAATTTTCAGGACATATTCTCAGATACTTATACTTCAAAAAAATGCAATTAAAAAAATCGATTTTTTCAAAATCGCGAGTCGCAAAATCGCAATGGGGTAACCCCTTAATGACACATCTTCTTTCCAAATCCCGAATGAATAATCCAGTAGACAAAAAAAATCATTAAAAACGACCTTTTTCAGCCTGCGACAGTGGTGCCCTCCCTTAATAAAGATGATAATTTTATTGTTAAAAATCATTGTTTTTCATTTAATTCCATGTATAATGAATAAAAATTTTTATTTCTTATCAAAATGATATCAAAGTAATCCTTAATCTTTGACATAGTTGCATTTCAATGCCCTGTCAATGGAACCCCACCCTCGGGGTTACTTTGAAACTTTAAGAAATATATATGTAAATTTTTGGGGGGTGGTGGGGCTTGACTTTCTTATACATTCGATAGCCAAAGGACACATTGTTCTGTTGGAGCAAAAAAAGTTGGAATTTAGGATGTTCACAAAAAATGACCTACGAAAAACTTCTAAAACCTGTACAAAGAAACCCCGTTTTAGGGTACATCGCCAATTCATCACCGACTGACTTGACATTTTGTGGACCCTCATAGCACCATTTCTCATCGAAGTACTCAGGCATTTCTTGATATATTGTAAATTTTTTCCGTAAAAAATATTTTCGGCGATATTTTTTACCGAAGATAATGTTATTTTCAAACATACACCCTTTTATCAGAAATCGATATTTTTCGATTTCTCTACGTGCTGCGAAAGCAAATCTCATATAAAATACAAAGTATTTTGAATTTTCGTTGCAGGTAAAAAATTGAAGACCCCTTGCCTGCCGACACTATCATACAAAGCTAACTCGCTACATCCAGCGCTGCGATTTTGTTACAAAATAGTATGAACATTTTGGGAAGATACTCGAGGATATGTAGAATAAAAGCCACTAAACGGAATTTCCATTCTATCAACTGGGTATCGAAATTCTCGAAATGCACCTTTTTCCGGTCGCTTGACTGCAAGTTTCCCAAAATTTATGAGTCATCGTATATGTAAAAGCTCGATCGGTGTCTTGTCATCGTCGAATTTTTCGACGGGATGTTCTATACGAATGACGTTTTCATTTATTAAGTATACATATAAAATTCAATTAAACATTGAGCAGTTTGCCTGCTCCGTTATCAAACATAATAGCCATCCGTCCCACTCGCTCTCGTTGTACACCGCGACTCAATTATCCGCTTCTCTATTAAGATAGAAGTCTCGAGGACTCGAGCACCGCGGGGCCTCGTCGCAACGGAAAATTTCCATCACCGGAAGCCGAGTACGAATTCCGAGGAAACCTCAATTATTTATAATTACCCCGCATCGGTACACCCTGAGCGAACGTTCTCGAATTTGCAAATTCGAAGAAGAAAAAAGAAATTGTGTAATTGGACCGGAGAACGGAGTACCAAAAGCGAATAAAAGCGAAGAGGGGCCAATTCGGCGGATACGTATGCACGCCTCGTTATACCCGACGTTTTTGCCAGGGTCTGGAACTTCGAGTATATACGTATCTGCTTGTTTTTTTTATAATTTTTATTACTCGTCCATAATAAATTTGGCCCAATTTTTTACTTTTGTCAAAATGCCAAAAATTGTTGGTACTCGTGTGTTTAATTTGTCTAATTGGTGGAGTAAATTATTGTAAAAATTTCGGAGGCCGCTCAATGAAAGCGGTTCCGCCCCCCCCCCCCCCCGCCGGTCGAGCTGACATTTTGCACAAATATTCCTCTTGATATTTTGAGACAATATTACGCGTCGCCAAAAATCCCTGGAGGGGGGATTTTTGGCGACGCGTAATAGTTTTTGGGTTTGGGCTTGTTTGGGTACTTTTGTTCGGATAAAACGGAGAGGGCGTTAACATATAAAAGTATGAACGGAGACGTAGCAAATATAGATATAGTCGGCGCGCGTCATAAAAATTTTAATTCAATGCTACATGTATGCGAAAGTAATGCAAAGAAAAGAAAAAAAATTAATAAGGCTATCCGCATTTCAATATCGAGAAAATCGTAATATTATAAAGTGTAATTTTATATGTACATAAAATTCTATGATTCTACGATTCACGATTAGTAAAGTATTGATACCGGACCTGTTTCGACTCTTATTGGTTGCCAGGGGAAAAAATAGGACCCGGGAACATAACCTGTAAAATGAATTGAAACCGAGTAAACTCGTTGCTATAGTTTCACGAATTTCCGGGGGAAAAAAATGCTTGTCGTTTGCCGGGTTCAATTAATTCGTCGGTAAGAACTCGCTGACCGTTATCGGATCAATTTTCCGATGGAAGAAAAGTTGCACGATGATGGAGCGAGGTTACTATGAAACAGGCGACGACATAGGGAATCGCGCGTATGGACAGTGACCGAGTGGTTGAATGGTCGTGTACCTCTTCCTCCCTTGGATCCTCTCTCTCCCACCCTCTCTCTCTCTCCCTCTCCCTCCCTCTCTCTCTCCCTCTCTCTCTCTCTGTCTCTCTCTCTCTCTCTCTCTCTCTCTCTCTCTCTCTCTCTCTCTCTCTCTCTCTCTCTCTCTCTCTCTCTCTCTCTCTCTCTCCCCCCCCCCCCAACTTCTCGCTTGTCCGTACTCCATTTTGTTGCCCGAAATCGTAAAAGACGAGGCTAGGAAAGCCAAATCGAATTGGGCACGACAACTGCCATCGCCGCTCCACCAAGATGACCCCCGAAACTCGATTAGCAACGACGTGTCGTCTTCCCTTTTTTTTTTATCGAATTTCCGATGTATCGGAAAATGAAAGAACATAACGAGATTACGGAAGGACTGACCAGCGATCGCATGGTCGTTGCCCCAACGGAGGGAAAAAAAAGTTCGTATGGGAACAAAAAGTATTTCGCAAGAGCACTGAAAAACGGAGGGAATCGGATTCCAGCCCGTTAAAAAAAGATTGATCACGTAACGAAAACTATTGACTGGTCTTTCGATGACGAAGCTTGGAAAAAAACGCGCAAGTTGGAGACTCGCGACTGAGATCAATGAAATGACGCTGGCACGGAGAAAAACTTCTTTCCGAGCAATAAAATTGACTCATGTCAGTGATGGAAGGAACCTAGACTGTCTAGGGTAGACTTGCCCCTTAAGGACATTTGCTGTCGATATATTTAACTCAAACAAGTCGACTAGGGTAATTTGCTATTTTATTTAGCTTTCTTGTATAATACGAGCTCAAAATGAACATATTGTTGATGTGGGAATATTGTTCCTGATCGTAGCAGGCTTACGCTAGGTCGTACCGTAAAATGGGGTTACTTTGACCCGGTTTTGGAAGTTTTTTGTAGGTAACGTTTTTTTTTAAGATTGTAGATTCCAACTTTTTTTTGCTCCAATAGAATGATGCGTCCCTTGGCTATCAAATGTAAAAGAAAGTCAAGCCCCCTCCCACAATCTTATTTATTTATTTTTTAAGTGTCAAAGTAAGCTCGAGTGTGGGGTTTCTTTGACGAGGCATTGAAATGCAACTTATGTCAAAGATTAAGGGTTACTTTGACAACATTTTGATTTAAAAAAATGTAATATTTTATGCATTATACATGGAATTAAATGAAAAACAACGATTTTTTACAATCAAATTGTGATCTTTATTCAGAAAACATTTTACATAAAAATATCAAGTCCCTAAGAGACTATTATAGGCACTTAATCAGTCTTATAATTATCATTGAGATCAAAATCAACTTGAGCAACATTACAATCAACTTCGGCAACATTAAAATAAACTTGAATAACAAATTTGAGCAACAATAGAAAAAAAGTCTTTTTGCGCTATTTTGGCGTATTTTGAATCTCTGTTAAAGGGGCAGTCCACTTTGAAAATTTCAAAAAAATCGAAAGCAAGCAAGACTTGAAGAAATCGACGATGATGAGAGATCAGAAGGGATTTTGTACGGTGCAGGAATTGCCGATTGACTTTAGGTAAGAGTTTTTTATAGTATAAACTTCGAACGCGTTTTTTTCGAAACAACGTTTTCAAAATCTAGCTCCAACGTATCTCTAAAATTAATAAAGAAATTTGAACCACATATTGTAAACATGATTCGCAACAAGATGACCCTCGATGGTTTTAAAATTTTGATTTTTACTCTTTTTTTTGCGAAAAAAACACGTTTTTTAAAAACTTTTTTCGTTTTTCATCTGCCATTTTTTTATTTTTTGGTGAAACTTTATATCCGAGGGTCATTTTGTAGCTGGTGTCATACTGAATCTAATGGACTTTGATTTTTTTGTTTCAGACAAGCCGTTGCCGAGTTGTGATGGAGCTACCTAACCTATTTTTGAGGCGATACGTTAAACTATAGTTTTTGTACTTAAAAATGAATAAAACAGAATACATTTTTTTTGTTATATTTCAAGACTTTATTTATCAAGGCCAACAACTTCTATATTCATATCTTTTATGAAATCGCGAAAATAGCCTTTTTCGTGGCTCCAAAGTGGACTGGCCCCTTAAAGTAGACCCAAAATTTGTCAAAGCTACCCTTAATGTCAATTTAACCCCGCTTTACGGTACTCGGAAGGTAAGAAAAATCGACAGAGTTTTCATGGTGCGGAAGTGTCGCATACTTAATTTATGACATGCTTAAGGTATTCCTTTCGCGAATGGCCGTATTTTGTGGGGGCATAAGGAGGGTCCTGTTGAATCATTGAAAATCACGGTGGCGCTTCATAAACACAGGTCACAATCAATTATTATACCCAACGATAAAACGAAATAAAAAAATTCGCGCAAGTTTAGTAGATTTACACATTTTTACATTTTTTCTGAAAAGTCGCGGCTACAAAAATTCTTTTGTTAGTTACATTTTTCTAGGTGTTATCATTAATATTTTCTTTAAACATTCGGTGAGCCACTGTTTTTATTGTCGGCACGAAACCTTTAGAATTTTTTACACGCGTGAGCAGTTAATATCAGGCATCTAGAGTTATTCAGTATATAAATTCTCAGATATAAATGTGGTCAGCGTGTCTTCTCCATAAAGTGCCGTATAAATGAGATGACCTTTGAAGTCGTGTATTTCTCGTTGTAAGTTCGGGGACTCGGCTTGAAATTTTACCAGTATACTAGGATGTACTTGTACTTCATTACAGACGAAAATCAGTTAAATGTTAAATCTTCGAGTTCGTAAAAGAAATACTTTGACGATTCCGGCCTAAAGTTCGTGGTCCAAAAACGGATTCGAGTCTACTTGAAACAACCGTACAATTATTTATGAATCGTACCGGTACGATTACTGAACAACCCTACTGGTGGACGGTTTACAGAGCATTCCTTCTTTAAAACTGCTGAACTAGTTCATTTTCATCTTGTTTTACATGACAATTATTGAATAATCTTTTACGATGCTAATGTACTCGGACAAAATTAGGTCTACCTACAAATAATTGTACATTTATCTTTTAATCATACCGGTGCACTTCATCGCCATGAGACAGGTCCAAAATTACGAAAAAAATGTTTTGCACAAATTCCGAAAATGTGTGTGTGTTATATTTAAACTCGTTTTTCTCAAAAATGTATTTTTTTAATTGGCTTCCATGATATATCACAAACTATTGGGCGGATTTCGCTCAAATTGTTGTGGTATAATCAGTACATCTATATATCTCTCCTGAACTAGAAGACTTTTTAATCCGAAAAAGTCGAAAAAAATTACAAAACTTGGAACTGAACTTTTAAAACCGTGCCAAAAATTCAATTTTCGATATTTTTACTTTACTTTAATTCCGGCGATAGCCTCAGGTCTCCAAATGAAAATGCCGTTCGATTTTTTCATTTCAGATGAGCAAAACCTCCGGAACCATGGCAGCCATCAATCAACTTTTATTTCCACATGGGTGTCTTCCGAACGGTGTAAAGTTGATTCAACTCGTTATTTTTGTTTGATAAAATTCTGAGGGACTGTAAGTAAAAATGTGAAAAAATGTGTAGTGAAAATTCAAAGATAGTATGTGTCAATGGGCCATCAAAAAAAAAAAATCCCAAAAAAAGCGAAGAAAAATAGCTGTCACATGTGATGACTTCATTGAGGACTACCCTACCGGTACGAGTTGGGTGCAACATCCGGACCCAAAGTATTGCTACACCAAATGAAAACGCAGCATTTGTGCTTAGTAAATTCAGCCATCCTTCGAAATAAACAACTACCTTTCTCTACGTACCACTCAAGAATACGATTTTGTAACACTGAACATAGCCAATGCCAATGCCAAAATATTATCAATAATGTCTAAAATATTTGTTTCTCGTATATTTCACTTCCCAGCGGCAGAACATTTTTATAATTCTCGCTACCCAACATAGCTGCCTATAGTAGGGCAACTCGGGGCAAGACGAATACGCGGGGTAAGATGAATCGTAAGCCTAGCCACTAAACAGTGTGTGCGAGCACAGTGCTGCCATTGGAGTTTGGGGGGGTGGCTGTAAGGTGAATGAGTGTGAAAGTATCAACTGTGGCGGAAGCACGTGTCTCGAGTGATAAAACAATATCGATTTTTTGACAAAACGATGTAATTTTTGGTAAAGTTTAACATCGTTTCAGTTTATTTGAGTTGCTGATATTGATTAGAGACAGGTAGGTAAACACAATGAAAGTACTAATTATTAATATAATAAGAACGGTTTGTCAGAAATTTGCAAGGTTATTGCGTGATTTTTCGTTAATTCGTTAACCGTCTAATGGGGCAAGATGAATACAAGCTATCGCAAACGTTAAAAAGGGTGAAATGAAACTATTAAAGCATTTGGTTCTTCTTCGACCGGTGTTTCTACCGGGGGAAGAAAAAGAACTTACAAATTATCAAAATGATATGGAAGGAAGATTATTTGGACTGATCCTACATAACTTAAACGGTTGGCTTATCAAATTGATGGTACTAAGAATGAAACCGTTTTTATATGCGAAAGATGCCAATAATTCGTTTCCCATCATTATTCCAGTGCTGTTTCATCTTGCACCGCATACGGGATAAGATGGGAAAAATAAAGGTTCAATAAAAAATATACATTGGATGGTACAAATCAGGAAGACAGATTTGTTTGCTTCCAAAATTAAAAGATTAATAAATGTTGATTAGTTTAAAAAATAATTGACGTTGACTGAATCACATATGTATTGTTTTGTTTGAACATAACCTTAGCGTTATCATCTTGCCCCGACTTCCCTACCTGCTTTCGTCCACATCCATCAGAGGTGCTGTGTTGCAACCTATGTGGGAACGATCCTAGTGTGATTCAGGCAAGTTTACCCAACCCGTGCGAAATGGCAGGCCAATATAATTCAAGGGACACACCTCAGCTCGAGGAAAGGACAAAAGCGCATGAGAGAGAGAGAGAGAGAGAGAGAGAGAGAGAGAGAGAGAGAGAGAGAGAGAGAGAGATGGAGAAAGGGACTTCCGAGAAGACTGTTTATGGCTAAATTAGCATGAGGAGCATGCGGTTAATCAAATGCATTTTCCGCAGTATGTGAGTGCTTTTGTAGCTCGCAGCGAGCAGTAGGTCTGCGAAGAACTAATATGTCATGTCACACGAAAGTCCGTTTGAATGCGTTTGTCTGCATATTTCGGTCACCAGACATCGCTACAGTCATTTTGGGGTCGCCACTGCTCCCACTGTGTTCCATTCAACATTGTTTTCCGCGAATGAGGGTAGATAGATAGGCAGAGAGGGAGAATGGACTCTCAAAGCACAACAAGCTGCGCCAAAACTGTGCCCTTTCCATATGCATGAAAAAGTCCTCGTGTTACCTTTCACGAAAACCGTTGGCAAGCCAAAGTTATACGCACTCGTGATCCAGTCATCCTACCCCAAAATTACGTACATTTGGGTCTTCTTGATCTGGGGCACCGCTGCTATTGAACAGACGGACAAATAACTAATTCACTATCACAAGCACCCCGGCTGGAAATTTAGTTATGTCGCTAATCACGCTCGGATCAGGTTGCCTGAGTGCCGTGATATGGCGCTAGTATGGCAACCTGATCAGGGCGTGAACAAAAATGTAACGCTGTTCCTGATAACGGCGGGATCTGGCAGCCTGATTACGCCCGAATCTGGCAGCCTGATTGGGCCGCTATCCTGGCGCCTTATGATGGCATGTATACGGCTGCCTGATCGGATGTATTATAGAAAATATACAGAACGAATAACATAAAATGTTTTTTGTTTATTTAATATTGAACACCAAGTTAAATCTGAACAGTTTGACAACAAGACATATATTTCTGAACTTATTGACAGTGTCTTTGGTTGTTTGTTCCTTTGTTCTTATTTTTGTTAATTGTTATTATTATTCTTATATTTATTATTTTTATTTTTTTCGCTGACTGAGGTAAATTAGGTAGTCACCTCCGTCAGAAAATTTTTAACAAACCGTCAACTTGAGTGTGTGGGATATTGTTGTTGATGATCCATTCTTCCAGTTCTTCATCTTCATCTCTGTTCCTACGTAGCACATTTTCTTGACCAGGCTCTTCATCTTTGCTGCCATTAGAATCCTCTCCGCTGACATGGGGATCTTCTTCGCTGCCATTAGAACCCTCACTGCTGACATGGAGATCTTCTTCGCTGGGGTTGAGATTCTCTCCGCTGACATGGGGATCTTCTTCGCCGCCATTAGAACCCTCTCTGCTGGCATGGAGATCTTCTTTACTGCCATTAGAACCCTCTCCGCTGGCATTAGGATTTTGTTTGCTGGTAGCTTTATCAAGACTTTCCTGATCTTGAATTTTATCATTCGGGCCTCGTTCTATAAACATTCATATTTTCCGTAAACAATACAACGTATATCATTCTCATTTTTAAAATTATATTCTATATTGATATTATTCTATTTTTTAATTTTAAAAAAATATTTTTTATATTTTTTAATTGTTTAATTTAAATTTATATTTTTTAAATTATATTTTATATTGATATTATTCTATACCCAAGTGTATAAAAATTCATAAAGGTTGTAAAAGTTGAAAAGAGTAAGGTTATACATACCTGGTACTTGTACCGATGATCGGGACTCGTCAACTTTTTTCTCCAAACGACATCTCCTAACACGCAGCCGTGTCAAATACCGCTTCCTCTCTTTGCGATTCATAACGTTTTCACTTTATGTGCTCCTTTTTATATATCGTGAAAACTTTCAAGTTTTAATCCAAACACGATGTATACAATGACACACGTGCAAGCATAGTTTTTAAAATCAACACTAGCGCCACCACTTTAGCGCTAGCCTGAGCACTGCCACGCATGGGCCTCCTAATAGAGCCATATTAGGGCACTGATAAGGCAAACCACATTATGGCCATTTTCACGTTTGCCATAAGTTTTCCTGACCTGTGGCTGCCTGTTCACGGCAGGCTCACGGCCGAATCAAAATTCCCGTAATACGGATAGCCACACAGCTCCCTGATCACGACCTGATCATAAATCTGGCTAGCTTGAACAAATTTCCAACCGGGATGACAAGAAAAATTATAGAAAAGTCTCAAGACGATCCTGCAATAGCCACGACCCATATCAAGACACGGCAATTAATTACTGACATTGATTGTATTGGGTCCAGCATAAGTCCATAGCAAAATTCCGACAGATATCGTGCGCAGTTTCTCCGCTCGCACATGTGTCAACCATGTGTAGTGTTGTATAACTTACTTGCGGGTAATGAGGCCTGTCGGCTACCCGACTATAAATGTTGCTACGGGGCAGACTAGAGCTGCATCAGGTATATCGTATACCGTACCACGGCACGGTACAGGCCGCCGGATCAGAGCTTTACCGGGCGTGAAACGCTTTTTTTAATCCGGCCAAGTTGCCATTTTTTGTTTATATTTTATAATAATTGATATAAAAGTTTGATTATCATTAAAAACCGTTGATTAATGTGAATATTTTTCATTTCATCGCAAATCTCGCTTAGGCCTTATCACCCGCAGGTATCTGCGGGTGAAAGCTGAAACTTATGCCCACATAAAAAAAAAACATCCATCGAGATGCGTGACGTATAGGAAGTTTTATTATATTATAAACATGCAAGGAAAAAACGTGTATTTTCGTTTTCCTTTTTATTTCCGAAATGGCAAAAACGCGTCGCAATCTCACATAAAAATATGCGCCGCGTACCGAGAGAATGCCGCAAGCGAAAGGGTGTGTCGGAAATGGTTTGCGAAATTTCGTTGTGGAGATTTTGATCTCCAAGATGCTCCTCGCCACGGTCGGCCAGTCACTACTGATCTCGATAAAATCAAGGCTTTTATCGACTCCGGCCGGCATTTGACGACTACAGAGATTGGACATAACCTCAACATTGACCAATCAACTGCTTCGAGACGTTTACGGAAGTTTAGATTGGTGAACAAGCGTGATGTTTGGGTGCCGGACGAACTGAGCAAAAAGAATTCAATGAACCGAATTTTTGCTTGCGATTTGCTGCTCAAATGCCATCAAAACGAACCATTTATCAAGCGAATGATTACTGGCGATGAAAAGTGGATTGTCTCCAACAATGTCAGTGGAAACAGATTATGGTCGAAGCGCGGGGAGGTTGCTCAGACGGTCGCAAAGGCTGGATTACACCCAAAGAAGGAGATGCTCGGTATTTGGTGGGATTGGAAAGGAATCGTCTATGATGAGCTGCTGCCACCCAACGAACCGATTGATTCGACCAAGTCCCTGCAGCTCACATCTGGCCAAATTAAAGCGAGCAATCGATCAGAAGCAGCCCGTATCGACGAATAGGGAGGGCGTTGTGTTCGACCAGGGCAGCGCTAGACCACACGTTTTTCTGGTGATTCGGAAAAAGTTATTGCAGCTCAAGTTGGATATTTTGGTGCATCCACCTTAAAAAGTGATAGTCTAAAGGTGCAAAGTCCGGACTATCACTTTTTTCCGGACGCTACAGAACAATTTGTATAATAATACCTTCAGTTCCCTGCACGTCCACAAAAACCACTTGAATAACTTCTTTGGCCAAAGATCTCGGGACTTCCACGAAAGAAGGGCAATGAAGCTTGTGGAGAGACTGCAGAAAGTCATTGCACAGGATGGAACATAGTTGATTAAAATCGCCTATTTTGATAAATATTCAAAATGTACTCGATTTTTGTTACGGAATTATGCATAGTCCCAATAATTCAGTGCCACCGAACGATTAACCTTCCGTTGACAGATTTATCGCCGACCACGATTTTGTTACAGCGGGTCAATTTGACCTGGATGGTACTTCATCCACCTGCCATTAACAACCCTTTAGTCGGCTGTTATTTTGAAAGAAGCAGGCATGCACTTTTAACACTTCGTGATATGTCTGCAGAAGTGAAATACGGAAAATGTAAAATTAAATTGTTGTAAAAAATTATTGATGTTTCTCATACTGGAAAAGTGAGCATTTTATTTAGAATTCGTCAGGGTCAAAATAAGCCAGCACGCCAACGGACGTTTAAGTGGTTAGGCTGCTGTGAAAATGACGAACACTCGTTCGTCGCTTAAGGCAACTTAAATTGAAGAGAAAGGTCCAACATATGGTACAGGAATCATAGATGGAAGATAAACTTATGATTACAACAGTAGAACTTCTAGTTAAACATCTAACACGTTTTTCTCGAAACTATGTTTTTCGAAACAATCTACACGTTTTCTCAACATCTAATGAACAGATTGACTTGAAATTTGGTCCTCTTATTCAGTGTAATAAGAGTTCAATGTTGTCACATCCTAGCGAATGTACTTTCTCTCGTCAAGGTGTCCTCTCGGTTATTCCCAGTATCCTCTTTCACCGCCATAAGTTATTAAATGTATAAATCTAAGAATAAGACGCGTAACAGCATAAAAAGGAACTTGCGTACGTTCCGCGAGTATATTCAAACCACAGCGATAAATGGAGATAGCAGCACCGCCAGTCATTGACTTTTCCTGTCGCATTGGCTTTCAACAAGAACACGATCTCAGGCAAATATTCCACGAAAACCCGCAGCTCAAAAAATCAAACAGGAACTCACTTAAAAAACTTTACGCTAGCCATCCGCATGGAGACAAAGGGAAGCGTGCATGATTGGATCCGGTAACCAGAGTGGAGTATGAAAACACCCGGGCCGTCCGTATCAAACGGTCGCCGCGCTATTGCGAACGACTTAGCGCGAACTTCGCCTACACACCTCATGCGCGTTCCAAGACAAAATTGACCCTTCCATCAGCGCCATTATTTCTAAGAAGAGTAACCAAAGACTGTCTCCCACCCACTCAAAAAATTCACATGCGAACCTAGAAGGGTCAGTGTGCGAAAGGTCGAAGCGGTCTCCCGTCAACTACCATCGAATGAAGTTCTTCTATCGAGTCTCAATCCCAGTCTCCCGTCAACTACCATCGAATAAAGTTCTTCTATCGAGTCCCGATCCCAGTCTCCCGTCAACTACCATCGAATCAAGTTCTTCTATCGAGTCCCAATCCCAGTCTCACGACAATCTTCATCAAATTCAGAGCTCAGTCTTACGTCAAGCAATATAGGATCAACTACTTCTATCGACTCTTAAGGCCTTAGGACACAGTAACGGGTGTAAAATCATTTGCGAATTTAACAATTTTGTTTCGTATGAAAAAGTGATTCACTCACAACATTAATCACACATCTATTTAGTATGAATATCAAGCAGTTAGAATTTGTTTTCGATGTACAGAATGGCCGACTACTGATATTTTCTTTTGTTATCTATTTTTAGGCGCTTCGCGGTGTGACATTTAGCATCCACAATTTTTTACCTCCAATAAAAAACAAAAATTCTCGTCAATCTACATTAGAATACCTAGAGAAGTACGTACGGAATTTAAAAAATATTGTTTTATTCAAAAGCTGTAGGTATTTGAACTTGAGAAATGAATTTTCACTGACAAATTTCGTTATAACTGCTTATAAACTGCAAATAAAATGAAAAGTTTTCGATTAATCAGAAATTCCGTACGTACTTCTCTGCGGGGCGGGGTTGAAATTCCGAACTTTGAATGACCAGAAGGCTCAAAATTCCGAATTTATTAGCTACCACTCAATACTTCAAGAAATGTATAATTCCAAAATTTTGTATACAGAATTATCATATCACCGAAAATAATAGTACAGTAAGGAATTAAATGAAAATGACCGTGGGACCGACTGATAAAGTGCCGACCTGAAAACACGGCGCATAAAACAAGTATTAACTTCTCATGTTCAGAAAGTTCATAGTTCCGAAAAACTGTAGTATTAGAACTTCGGGTTACCGAATGGCCAAGGTTTGAACTGGGAAAAGTTCCGAAAATAAGAATATCAATAAAAATCATGGACCGCTAAACATCCTTACAGTATATATTCAAAATAAAATGTAAAGGACGATAAAACTCTGAAAACATTCTACCACGAAAGATCAAAACTCCGAAAAAATACTACCCCGAAAGATCAAAACTCCGAAAGAATGTTACCCGAAGGATCAAAAGTCCGAAAATCTGAACACCGTCACCATGCGTTACGGTGGTAGTGGTGCTGCCATCTAGCCGCATTCGTCTTCATTTCCTATCTGCTGTATGCGTGAATTTTCGGGATTTTGAACGTTCTGAACGTTCTGTATCGGAATCTTATACTATCTAAACTTCAGTTTTCGCAAACTGGATGTGCGAAGCTATAATTTCCGGAATCTAAATCTTTCGTACACTTGACGAATCTCTTATTAGCTTTAATTGTATTTAAACTTTCTGGTATAGTTCGTTTTCTATAATAAAAAATGCGCAATTTTGTGGCATGTTTAATATTACATATTCGTTGTTTTGTACATCGTATTACTGGTCATTCTAATAAAGCGTTGATCTTCTTCATACTATTTCTGAAAATTATATCGTAAAAAAATAATATCGGTATCCTTTTTCTATCGCTACTCGTACCGTTCTACACCAATTACAGTCCACTGTGGAACGTTTCGCTGGCATGAGCTTTACGGAAATTGTAGTTTCGGAAGATTAAAATTCGGAATTTTGAGCCTTCTGGTCATTCAAAGTTCGGAACTTCAAACCCGCCCCTTCTCTGCGAAATGCAATTAGGAACATAACTTTTAAATTTGAAGTAAATCGAGGGAAAATTGTTGAAGTTATTTGTCACGACAATTGGAAAAAGCTGTTTCGAGAAGTTTCGAGTAGTCGGCCATTTTGTACATCGAAAAAAAATATATATATATTTTCTAACAGCTTGATATTCATACTAAATAGATATGTAATTCATTTTATGAGTGAATCACTTTTTCATACGAAAAAAAATGTTAAATTAGCACATGATTTTATACCCGTTACTGTGGCCTAAGACCTTAATTCAGAAGCCTACGAATATCTCCAATTAACTTTCATATGAACAGTCTTCATTCTTCGAGTCACAAAAGTTTTATTCTACACTTGTATAATTTCTATCATCGGTCCGTAAACATCGGCCTCAATTCATCGACCTCGCGCCTAGTTCATATTTCTATCCACGCGTAGTGCCCGTCGTAGTAAACACGTCGAGTATACATACGACGAGCGTAAAATCCTGCGAGCGTCTTACCAGCGATTGTACCAGCGAGCGCACCAGGCCAGAGCGAAGGCCCTTGTAAGGCGAGCGACAACAAACATCAACGTGACCGAGCGAGCGGGCGAGCGAGCTAAGCGTGAAACACACAACCATTGTAAGCTGACTATACCTTTTTCTTTTTGTATTATTCGTCGTAGCCCTGATAGCTTTGACCCGTCTAGTACCTTATAATAAATAACATAGTGTCAATCGTACACAAGTCTGTCGAATTATTCCTCAGTACCGAAACCTCGCGTCAAATCCTTAATTCTATTCTTTCCCACGCACTACCCCTTTTTACCCTCATCCCGTGCTATTGCGCTCGGCGTAAGCAACAAAGAGAGAAACAAAAATATTATACTCGCGTCCCTTCCGGATGTGACAGTATTGACCGACGTTTTTATCCTCAACTTTTTTTTTCATTAGTTAATGAAAAAATGGTCTCATTTATCCTTGAAATATCGAAGAAAAATTCAATTTTTTGTTTTGACGATTGAAACACTATAACGTTAAAAGCTCGTTCACGTCTTAGCCGATATGATCTATTTCAAGAAAAAGATTATTTGTTCTTGAAATAGATCATATGTTTCAAATGGACTGGGCAGCCAAAATTGAGCACACATAAATTGTTTATAACTTTTTAAAATATCGATATTTTTATAAAATTTGGCATCTACACAACTTTGTTAATGCACACGCAAATGAATCTTCAAACGATTTTCCGATCATCTTTCTTATTCTACCAAGGGGGCGTCCATTAAGTACGTGAGGCGTTTAGGGGGGGGGGTCGAGCGAAATCTCACCCAATCTCACGTGGGGGAGAGGGGGGCTTCGGCAAATATCACGTAATTTTAGTAATTTTAGTAATCACGTAATTTTTATCACGTAGGGACAGTTTCCCTACTACTTTACATGGTGGAGTAAATGGTACTACAATCGCAGTTACTTCTACTACAATTTATTTTCCGTGAACGTATGCATTTTTAAAAATCGCGCGTGAGATTACGGGGGGGGGGTCAAGCAAAATCTCACGACATCTCACCAGGGGGAGAGGGGGGGTCGAAAAATCGCCAAAATCACCTCACGTAATTAATGGATGCCCCCCAACATTCATTTTTTCAAATAACCTTTTCGGCTCATCACCCGAATCTAATTTTGAAAATATTTTATGAGAACTTTTTCAAAATGTACAGTGGGTCGAGACTCGAGTTGGTAATTTATATCAGCAGGACTTGACCCTCAGGACCTAGGACGTTGAACGATAAGAATTACACGCCTTTGTTTTATGGCAAAAAATGTACACGTATATACGTACATACATATATATATATATATATATATATATATATATATATATATATATATATATATATATATATATATATATGTGTGTGTGTGGATGTGTATATGTACAGTATATACTTACAAGGAGAGCTGCAAAATCTCGTTATCGAAGGAAACGCAATTGAAGTAAGAATAAATGTCTCAGTTCTCTCTCTTCTACCTTGAAGGCTCGTTACTCTCTGTATTTATTTATCTCCTTTCTTCTTGCTCTCGTTGCCGATCGCTCGCTCTTTCTTTTCCTCCCTCTGTCTCTCTCTCTCTCTCTCTCTCTCTGTCTCTCTCTCTCTCTCTCTCTCTCTCTCTCTCTCTCTCTCTCTCTCTCTCTCTCCTCCCTCTCGCGCAGCATTTCAGCAAACTGAATTACGGAAAGTACGACGAGAGTTGCGCCAGACGCCGACTCCACTGAAACTCTCTCGTTCGCTGTTCTTTCTTTATGAGGTTGGACAAAGTATAACCATAAAACATAATTCAAATTCTTGAAATAATCAGAAAACGTCTCTTTCTTTTCTTGTCTTCATCTGGCGTATCGCCGAGAAGTTTGTTTTTTTCCGCCACGCATTCACAGAAGATTACATTAAACATTCGTTGCACAAATTAAACTGCAGCCGCTGTTTATATATGTATATATATATATACACACACACACACAGGATGAGGCACATAAAGTGTTACAGAGCAATAGAACTCAAACTATTGATCATATCCAAAAATGTTTCAGACAAAAGTTTCAGAGTTCGAGAAGGCCGTCATACTGGACCACCCTATTTTTTTATCGGTGGAGGCGCTGAAGCTGCGTCAAGGTCAACTCGACTTTTTTCAATAGAATGGTACATTTTTTCTTCAACCATCTTGTGGATCGACTCAAGTGGCATAAAAAACATTAGGAGGTCAAAGTCGTTCAAGGTCATTCAAGGTCACCTATTAAAATGGAATACAAAATTAAATATCTCGGATCACTACCAAATATTCGGTAGATCGAGGATATAGAAGCTATGAACATTCCGTCGACCGTAGAAGACCTACACTATGGGCCTGGTATCGATGATTCCATGTAAGTTGACAAAGTTCATGATTTATTCATTCCCAAATGTTCAAACGCTTTTTTCTCAAAACCGCGTTTTTCAAATCGGTACCCAACATTTCTCGAAAACCAATGAACCTGATGCCTTGAGGTTTTTTGTGGTTATTCTATACACCATTATCTAGTACTTGTCATAGGATTTTTTTTCGGTTGCTTAGTTTTTGTTTTATAGGCAAAATAATAACTAATTTTTGGCTCACAAATCACTATTTATGTTCAAACGTCCGCCATTTTGTCATAAATCGATATTTTCAAAATCGGCTATGACAAGTACTAGATTATAGTATCTAATTTAATCATCTTTTTGGTTTTTTTTTCAGATCATTTAAAAAAAACGCCAGTGGTACCGTATACGCAGATTTTTTTACGACGCTCCAAGGATCATACAATATCCCTGTTTTTTGATACTTTTAAATAACGAAAATTAAACATATTTTTCAATGTATATAGTTTTAGATAATTAAAACCCCAATCCGAAATTTCAAATAGTTTTCCTTGAAAACAATCACAAAAATGACCTTTTTTCCGGCTCCTAGGTGTATATCTCCCCTTAAGGGGGGACACCACTGTGACTGCCCATTTTCCTGCGTTTCCTTTGGTATTTTATTTTAAAGAAAGGAATAAAATACATGGTCAAAAGAACTTTCCGGTTTTATTAGGTATATGTTGACGTATGTAAAAAAAAAAAGTATTTGTCCAAAGAATACAAAATGGCGGCACACGAGTCGATAGCACTACTGATTTTCTCCCAACTCTCTCCGCGACACGCAGCAGAACAGTCGTAAATTTAATCCTGAAAGTAAGATTGTAATATTTTCGTTAATTAAATTACTTTTAGCAATCAAGTTCGAGAGAAAATAAAAAAAACAATACAAAAAGAATAGAGACGAGTTTGAAAAAAAAGTTCGGTTTTCGACCATAATTTTCATATAAAAAATGATATATTTTCAATTAATCGAAAAAAAAAACGTTCGTACCTGACTGTTAAGGCAATCTAAGAAGCTACAGTTAAAATTTTTTATCCATTGGACGAGAACTGTTCGAGTTCTGCTGCGTGCCTGTTTAAAAAACTTGGTTTTCGGAAAACCATTTTGTGTATACGGAATACCAAAATGTATACGGAATAAGTTCAATGTATGCATACCTTTTGCGTATACGCATGTACATACACACACGCGAGCGCACGCGCACACACACACACACACACACACACACACACACACACACACACACACACACACACACACACACACACACATATATATATATATATATATATATATATATATATATATATGCACATGGTAAGGGAAACAAGAAATAACTTTTAGCACAACGAAGCACGTGGCAAAGGGCCCACCATAGAAGGTGCTTTGCTTACGGCGCGTTGCACACAGTAGCAAATTGTTGCTGGAACTTTTCTTTACCAAGGCGAGAGCTTTGCACTTTTTTTGACTCTTCCATATACAGCCGAAAATATAACGAGTTCTTTGCGGTCGTCATTTTCATCGCAGTTGGTTTAGGGCTCATGCTGCCTCTCTCTCTCTCTCTCTCTCTCTCTCTCTCTCTCTCTCTCTCTCTCTCTCTCTCTCTCCTCTCTCTTTATTTCTTTCCCTCACCCCTCTTTCAAAGGACGTTTGTATTCGGTGAAAAAAGAGTAGAAAAATATTCTTAGTCGAGGAGAAATTTCGTGAACATTGCCCCTCTCTTTCCCTCTCTGACTCTCTCTTTTTTCTCTCCCTTTCACTCTCCCTCTGCTTCTACCTGGTAATCGCTGAGTTTTCCTCTATCTCGTATATATATGTGTGTGTGTGTGTGTGTGTGTGTGTGCAGTGATTTCGCGAAATAACTCCCACAGAGCACACGCAAAGCCACAGAGAATGAACGATGAAACCTCGAGACAAGACTGAGTTTTTTCCACTTTAATGTTGGCGATGAAAACTCCTCCGTGCAAGTTTATTCCCGCGGTCTCGTATATTAAAGAAAGTCATCAATTATACGAGGAAAAATTATCTCCCGGATCGGTGTGACAAGGGAGCTTCTCGTCATCACATCGCGAAAAGTTTAATCTTCTATTCCCATTGTGGTTTTGTTGGCGAGACTGAGTAGCACAAAGTTGGTAGACGAACAATCGGGGAGGACTGGAAATACAATTTGATTCAGGATTCACTCTCGCTACGCGTCCAAAGCTTCAATAATTCATGTCGGACAACCAAAATGGACGCTCTCATTTCTTGTATTTTCTTCCGACCGACGATCATGGATTGATCGCCTCAATTGGCGCACGTACTTGCGTAATTATGTATACGGTTGATTTGGAAAAGAGCACTCAAGACTGAAAGAGCTCGTGAAGTATGAAGGATCGGTCGATCCGTTATAATTTTAATAATGTAGGAGAGAAAAGTGGTGCTCGGGGTCGTGACGATATCTGCGTAGCTTCGTCGGAGACATTTTTTTAGAGGAAATACGAAAAAGGAGAGACATATGCAAATTTATCGGTTGGATCATAGTTTATAACATTTTCTATCGTATGACCGGATTACTTTTTTAAATATTTTTATCCATTTGATGATAACGCATGATTAAAATTGTTTTTTTTTCGAAAGTCATTTTTTTTCATTTGTTTATTTTTATTATTAGCGAAAATCTTTTTTTGCAAACTTTAGTTATGGATTTTGCATAAGGATCCTGAACAATGTTTCAGTCATTTTCTTAGCCTAAATGTGCCGAAGAAAATACGGCAGGATAAAAAACAATATATATTTTCGTTGTGTTGCAACGATGCAAAGCTGAATACCATGGCATTTTCGTAATTGTAAAAATTTCAATAAAGTACCCGGCCATTTGAAAGTTTTATTGTTATGCTAAAAGTGAATTATTTTATTTTTATTTTCAGATGAGTAGGGGAGACCGAGGAGAGTTGTGACAGGGAGTATTTCTCGGAACCTATGGCCGTCAGCGAGCTGGCAACAGCGCATGATACTTTCTTTAGAGGCGCACTACTTCACGCAGTAGGCGCCAGAGACGCACGGCAAGCGGTTACGTCAGTACGACGTCTGCATAAAAAAAAAAACCGAAAAGTAAATTTTTTACCAAAATTTTGATTGTATTTATATTGTAATATATTACAGTCATGCGCATTTGCTATTTTTCTTTTATTGTGTGGTTTTTGAAGTTTCAAAACGTAAAATTGTCTTGCTGTGTTTGCATCTTGTTTCGAGATTACGAATTATTATTCTGACCAGGTCGCGATTTTTAGCACCAAGGAGAGTTGTGACACGCTGTCACAACTCTCATATTTAAGTTTATTTTCTGGTCAGCTTATTTCACATGCTTTTTACAATGTTTTTTGCGTTTATATGTAATGTTCGTTTATTTTAGTCAATTCTCATAACCTACGTTTGACATAAAAAGTATTCGGCAATTAAAGTCTGCCTTCAAAATGACATTTTTGTCAGGAACCTATTTATGCATGTGGTTTGGTGTTGTATGCTGAATTGCTATTGTTTTGTTTCAGAATGCCTAATAATTATACACGAAAGTCTCTCATAACTGTTTATCAGATTAAATTAAGATTTTTGACTGATTTTAAAACGACTGATCTCGTACTGATGCCTTAATTACTTATAAAAGATTTAATAATTGTTATGTTAATGTTCCATATTATTGTAGTTGCTACAATTATTAAGATTTTTAACTGATGTTAAAACGACTGGTCTCGTTATTATGCCATAATTACTTATTAATACTCGTTATGTTAATAACTCGTGTTATTGTAGCACAATTCTGTCTGATGATAATTAAAGTACTTTTATGCAAAAATAAAAGTGAGTTTTGCTTGTAATGCAGATAAAAGTATTTTTATCTATCAAATATAGTCTAGATACACAGCTGTCACAACTTACCTCGGTACCTGTCACAACTTACCTCGGTGATAGGAGAGTTGTGACAAAGGGAATAGTTTCAATTTTCGCGGATTTTCTGAGAAACCTTATAACTTTAATTAACTTTGATGACTGCTTTGAAAAGAGGAAGGACTGAGATATATTGAGGCATAGAGTTCATAATCGTGGTATGTTTCGTTATTGAGATATGTTCTTTTAAGTAAAAATTGTCACAACCCTCCTCGGTCTCCCCTATAGTTGCCGGTGGCCCCTACACCGATTGGCCATGCAGCAACGGCGGCACTATCTTTAAATAATAATAACTTCATTGTTCATCAATATTTTTTAATAAAAAAAAAATCGAACTTGGCACGACTATGTCTCAACTGTATGTGTAAAATCGCAACCTCGTCATCCGAATAGTCCCAGCAGTAAAAATATATTAAAAATCGCCCTTTTGGGGCCCTACGTCAACGACAACGGATTTTTTAAATTTTAGCATCTAAGACCGGTGTTGTTTTTCAGTATTGAAAATTGGCTCAATTGCGAATATTAGAGAAGAATCTTTATCAAAATAATTTACTTTTCGCATGCATTATACACTACTCCAGGAAATGGAAGGAACAGAACATTTCTTCAATTATTTTAGTGTTTTTTGAAACGCTGTATCTATGTGCGTATCGAAATGAAAAAAAAAATGCATTTTGAAGCTCCATGTTTCTAGTTTTGAGATCTTTTAGCAGAACATTTTCGTGAGCCACGGTTATTGCGCAATCATAAGTCAGACCTGGAAAAACGGTTCGATACATCAATTTAAAAATTTACAGGGCTATTGGGGGTACATTGAACTGAAAAAAACCTGGCAACATCAGTCTTTCCATCAATATTTGTAAAGTAGTGGTAGATTTACTGAAAGCCATAAAAAGTAATTTTTTGTACTTTTTTTCAAATGTTAAGGGTGAAAAAATGGTTTTTCTAAAAAATCAATGGAAAGGCCTTGTAAGAAATTTATTCAAGTTTTCAAAGCTGCTCTTTAACTCCCTGTGCGATTATCCGTTGCTGAGATATCGATAATCAAAGACAAAGGGATCTTTTTTCATTTAAAGACGGATATCTCGGCAAAAAATTGACATAGGGAGACCAAAAAAAAGCAAATTCAAGCTGAATAAACAAGCTAACTGACCTCTATATTTATTAAACTGAAAAAAAAATTCCCGAGCCCGTGGAACTCAGAGAAAAAAAAACAAAAAAAATGGAAAATATTTTTTCTCCCATTATTTCTTATGATTGCGCGACAACAATAGCTCACAAAAAATGTTCGCAAAAATATATCGAAACTAAAACCTTGACGCTTCAAAATACCTTCTTTCATCTCGATACGATCATTTTTCATATAGATACAGCACTTAAAAAAAAAACTAAAAATTTGAAGACATTTCTGTATCTTTAATTTGTTGGAGTAGTGTATATAAATGCACCTATTTTCGTCCTTGTCTCTTCTGCCGTGCATGAGCAATTGAATATTCACGAGAACAAATACGTACCAGCATAAAAAAAAAAACTAAAAATTTGAAGACATTTCTGTATCTTTAATTTTATGGAGTAGTGTATATAAATGCACCTATTTTCGTCCTTGTCTCTTCTGCCGTGCATGAGCAATTTAATATTCACGAGAATAAATACGTACCTATGCATTTGTATTTTCAGAATACATTATCGAATAATCCAACGACAATAATTCGTAACAATTATCATACTCACCATCTGATCCTAACCGAAAATAAGCAACAAAAGAATAATCACATTATGAACTATCCGAAATTCCCTTAGGGAAAATGACTAAATTTCCCAAAGGGCATTAAGCAAAATTAGACGAGCTACAAGAGCATTGAAAATTCGAGAGGGATGTAAGTGTACAGATGAGAATTGAGGGAATGGCAACCGTACTACTTTTCCACCCTCACCTCGTTACCGAAACCGCAAAATAATTCGCCCCCTTGGTCTTAACCGCCCCATTATCGACTGACCGGCGAGCATTCGATGCATGCATGCGCAAACCCGCTTAAGTACGTACTTCCGTGCCTCTCGGACTCTCGCTCGCATGCCTCTATCGTATTGCGAAAGGGCATATCCGAGCACATGGGTCCTCCTCTCGAGGCGGTCCATAAATGCCGCACATCTGATCAAATTATCCGTTCCCTCAGCCCGACCCCCCCTTCTACGTTAATTACCCCGGAGCACCGGCACTGTTTGAGCAAAGGGTAGAGTTCGACTCGTCCTCGCAACCATAAAACCACCCCAGCCCAAGCGCACGCTTCAAAATGTTCTTCGAACATTCCAATCGGCCCCTAAGGGGTGCAACAATTTACGAAACCAACCGACGTTTATTGAATTTGTGGGACCAAAATGGCTGAGAGAAAAATTGAAATTTTTCAAATATGATAGAGCCTCCAACTCCAACGTGAGCAAACGTTTCAAAAAATTTTCCGAACATTTCAATGGGCCCGTAAAGGGGTGCAAAAATTTACAAATTCGACTGACGTTGATTGAATTTGGGGGGAAAAAAATGGGTAAGTGGATGATTGAAATTTTGTATTTTGTGGGAAAAAAGTTTTCTGTTTTGCAATTTTTGGGCGATTGCGAAGTCTGCTCCGCGGTGGAAGAGAAAAGACAGTATTGGAAAATTACCTGTGGGGGCAATGCTTCGAACGAAATGATTGTGTGATATTGCAGGCTGGAGGATGTATTTTAAGAATTTTTAAATGTCACTTTGTTATTTTGAATCTCTCTCTCTCTCTCTCTCTCTCTCTCTCTCTCTCTCTCTTTTCCATGTAGAGATTGACCGTTGGGCCTGGGACAGGCCTTCACAGTTAGTCTTTCTAGAATATTGGGCCGTGAGTATTTACCAATGAGGTGCCTTTGTAGAAATGATAAAAACGGCCCGATATCGGCCAACAGAGCCAACAATTATTGGGCCAATGATTTAATTGATTGTAGCGCCAATGTTGGCGATTGCACTTGGCCCTATGTGGTCCCTCTGAAAGGTCCTATGTAGACATTGACCACTGGCTCTATGATGGGCCTTCACAGTTGGTCTATCTAGAAGTTAGTCTATCTAGAATATTGGGCCGTGAATTTGTTTGGGTTTGTTTGGGTGCGTGATAAATATTCAACCTATATCGGGCCAAGATTGGCCCGAGATTGGTCCTTATGGATACTTATTTCATGGAATAACCTTGAAATAAATTGTGATTTGCGTATATGTCAGGTTTCAAAATTGGCATATTTTACTTACTTATGTTGGTTATTTACAAATGCCAATAATAGGCCGAAACTTGATTAAAAAAACTGAACTACAAAATATAGACGATTAATATATGACGTGCCAGTTATTTGCCTATTCTGGCACAATATACAGATAATGAATAACCCAAGGCTTAAAGAAAATAAAAGCAGGTATGGTCTGACCCACTTAGCCAATAAAGGGCTTAGATTAATTAAATGTAATTTCCAGTATTTTAGCATTGCCAGTTTTAAAATTGGTAAATTTCGATGAACTATAACGGCTGTTTATTGGTTTTAACAGATGGGCCAGGACAGGCTTTAGGGATGGGCCGATATTGTGCCAGTTTTGAGTTTAGAGCGGAACAGTAATGGGCCAATATTATTTCTCTTTTGTTGGCTTATACGATGATCCCAACATTGGCCTGATCGTAACATTGGGCAACGCATGGCAACCTCTACATGGGCTCTCTCTCTTCTTTTCTTTTTTAATTTTTCTTTTTTAATTATGTTGTATCGGCGTTGTGATTTAATTATAATTCAATTGTGTTATGATTTCGCTAACCCTCGCACACGGTAGTGGTCGGTGAAACTTTATTATTTCGTATTATATCGTTAACTATTGATTGAGTTATGATTGAGTTATGATTTTGTCGTAACTCTTGCTGACGGTATCGGTTAGAGAATCTTGCTGATCGTTATATTTTGATAGCACTGAGTGCGTTCAACTTTGCGCGGCGCTGCTGATGTGTGAAATGTAAGACAAGGGCCTGCATATTGTTGGCGCGACTCGCCAAATTTGTTTTTTATCGCGTTTAGTCCCATAGTTTGCTGGGGCTTAATAAATTCAACAAATGAAATCAAATCTCTCTCTCTCTCTCTCTTTCTCTTAATCATTTCGTTCATAAAATTGGTAGGCTATTTGCTTTCTGATTGAGGAAATTGAAAGAAATTTAATGATTCGATTCAGCCGGCCACGGCGGAAAAAAAATCAGATTTCAAGTACCGATAAACATTTCAAACAATTGAAAAACGAACGAATCAACGGTGAAAAATGTTCGTACAAAAAAAATTATATTAAATTCCATAATACAAAATGGGATTATGCAATTTATATTCCGATTAATAAATGTAATTCAATTCAATTTAATGAATACTTCAAGTGCCTTCGACAGTTTTCAATAATACAAAATCGAAAAAAGCTTAAAGGAAAGATAATTTTTGCCAAAAAAATGTTGTATTTTATAGCACAAAAAATATTCTTCAATTTATAAACTTTCCCCTTGCTTCCTCATTAATTTATTTCCCTCCCAAAGCGAAAACATTCGGTCGGGCGAGTAGTCACCCATTCAAGTATTGGTCCGCGTCATCGTAGCCCGCCACTGGAGATCTCCGCACCGGCACAGCAGCCGCGAATCTACCACTGTCGCCGTCCATTACCATCACTATTCCAATTTTTCATCATTATCATCCTCCCGCGCACCGGAGTCTTCGCAAAAGCTCCCTTCTCCTTGCAGTTCCTCAGCGAATCCATAAAAATGTCCCATAGAGCTGGAACGGGATAATTATTATAATCGCCCGACGTAAAATGGTTCAGTAGCGTCCATCCTTCGAGTACTTTGAAATTCTCATTTCCCTTGACCTTTTGTTTTTCCTCGGTCCCTCACCTACACATGAGAAAAGGTACAAAATCGAGTGCGATATTAAGCCATTAAAAGTGCACTGCGTGAGTGTTTGAAGCGCTTACGGACAGGAGTGTCGACTCTCCCTCTCTCTCTCTCTCTCTCTCTCTCTCTCTCTCTCTCTCTCTCTCTCTCTCTCTCTCATTCTTCCTCCTGCTCTCTATCACCCTGTCGCTCCCAGGATCTTTTCGAAAAACGGCTAAAGGGCCGAATGCCTCTTTATCCCTCTTAACCCCTTGGTAACAGAGCGCAAGCTCCCAAGTTGTGCATATCTATACATTAGTATATGTGTAGAAAAGTATATAAAAATTGATATATATATATATATATATATATATATATATATATATATATATATATATATATATATATATATCAAGAGGTTAAGAAGGATAAAGAGGCATTCGGCCCTTTAGTCGATATATATATAGGGTGAAAGTCATAAGGTAGGCATGTATTTTTTAAGGGCCTCGTGCAGAGACTTTGCGACCGAGGAAAATATAATTTTCAATGACTTTTCAAGCCCTCTTAAAAAAATATAGAATATTTTCGTGATGAGTAGTATTACCCAAAAAAAATAAGCATTCTGGAAAAAAAAAATCAAGTACAGCAAAATGAAAATAATTTGTTTCCAAATACAAAACACTCGTAAAATACTTCTTTCGTGTATCTCGTCATTGGGAAGAAAAATGACCAAAGATTAATTTTGAAGTGGACAAATGGAATTGAATTCCATTAGAAATATTTTTTGGGACTGTTTCGTGTTCGGAGTAATCTTCATACTGCTTAACTGAAAATCGAATTTTGATGTTCTTTCCAGAATGCTCTATTTTTTCTGGGCAAAACTCATCACAAAAATACGCTATATTTTTTTTTAAGAGGCCTGTAAAAACCATTGAAAATCTCATTTTTCTCGGTTGCGAAAACTGCGCGCAGGGTCCATTAACCACACACTAACACCTCATAATTGTCACCCGGTATATACGTACACCCGTAAACCACGTGATGTGAAGAATAGAGCAGGCGGAGCTTGGTCGAGTTCGTTCCAACGTTGCGTAATGCATGAGGAACGCCGACAGGCAAAAGCCGAAGAGCTCTTTTTCCCGGGTGGATCGTCATTTTGGATTGGCGAAGACCATCTCGCTGCTCCAACCTCGCTATGTTCGCGTACATACCTCCCAGTAACTCTGCGAAATCCACCATACATCTTGCACGCACGTACGTATATTTACTTGATTCCTGTTGTATACAGGTCATAGATGTAGGCGCATGCATCAAGTACTTAGACCTGGCGGTCTGTCCGCGAAGAGCCTCGCGCATTTTCCCCTTATTTCTCCTTATACGTCGGTCGTGAATTCACTCGTTTGAATTTACCGGGGAAAAACCTTCCGGAGCTTCAGGAGAGACGGGGTGCTTCTTTATTCTGTTATTATTTGTCGATTAGGGTTGTTAGCTCGTGTGTTTATTCTTCGTGGGTAATATGAACTGAAAATGAACGAATTTGTTGATAGACGCATACTGCGGACGCATTTCAGAAGAATATTCAGAAGGTACCGTAAAACGGAGCTACTTTGAACAGGTTTTGGAAGTATTTTGTGGGTAACTTTTTTTAACATCCAAGATGCCAACTTTTCTTGATCCAATAGAACAGTGTGTCTTTTGGCTATCAAATGTATAAGAAAGTCAAGCTCCACCACCCCCGCACAATTCAATATATGCATTTTTTAAGGCCTTAGACCACCAAATAACGGGTATAAAATCATGTGCGAATTTAGCAATTTTTTTCGTATGGAAAAGTGATTCACTCATAAAATTAATTACACATCTATTTAGTATGAATATCAAGGTGTTAGAAAAAACATATTTTTTTTTCGATGTACAAAATGGCCGACTACTCGAAACTTCTCGAAACAGCTTTTTTCCAATTGGCGTGACCAATAACTTCAACAATTTGCACTGGATTTACTTCAGATTTAAAAGTTGTGTTCCTAATTTCATTTTGCAGAGAAGTACGTACGGAATTTCTGATTAATCGAAAACTTTTGATTTTATGAGCAGTTTATGAGCAGTTACAATGAAATTTTTCACTGAAAATTCATTTCTTAAGGGGAGGGTAGGGGTTTGCACTTTTGAAAAATCGATTTTGTCTTTTCGTATGGTTAAACATTTCAAGAATATAATCCCAAAATTTCAATTCAATCAGAGCAAAACTCTCGAAGTTATTGACTATTTAGTCCCGCTCCTCCAACACTGTAGCTCCGACTTCTCTAAACTTCAAACGCGTTTTTCTCGAAACCACTTTTTCAAAGTCCGTGTTCACTGCCATTTGAAAACTACATGACCGATTTATTTCAAACTTGGTACACACTTTCTACATATAAAATCACCTTCCCCCAACGGTTAGTTTGAGATTTTTTTTTTTACATTGAGGGGGTATTCCACCCCCAAAATGGCGGAATTTTTCGTGAAAAATAGCACTTTTCACTTTACATGTCCACCAAAAATTTAGAAATGAAAAAAAAAAATTATCCAAGACCGTGGGGGGGGGGAGGATTTCATGATAATTTGACTAAGTTTTAATGGTACTTTACTTCAGATAAATTTTTTGCTGAGATACAGTGAACACCGCAAATCTTGTTTTCCCAAAGGCGTTCTTGGAAAAGATATTTTCGCGTACAAATTTCACGGAATGTTCTCGAAATGACACTTAACAATGTACAAAAGGTTTCAATAAATTTACTCTATCCATATAGATGAAAAAATTTGCAAATAAGTGTTTTTTTTTTCACGCTGAAACCCCTACCCTCTCCTTAAGTCCACATACCTACAACTTTTGAATGAAACAATATTTTTTAAATTCCGTACATACTTCTTTAGGTATTTTAATGTAGATTAACAAGAATTTTTGTTTTTTGTTCTAGGTAAAAAATTGTGGATGCTAAATGTCACGCCGCGGAGCGCCTAAAAAAAAGTTAAGAAAATAAAAAATTAGTAGTCAGCCATTTTGTACATCGAAAAAAATATATATATTTTTTCTAACAGCTTGACATTCATACTAAATAGATGTGTAATTAACTTTACGAGTGAATGACTTTTTCATACGAAAAGAATTGTTGAATTCGCACATGATTTTGTACCCGTTACTGTGGCCTAAGGCTTAAAGTGTGAAAGTAGCCCCGAGTGTGGGCTTCTTTGACAGGGCATTGAAATGCAACTTATGCCAAAGATTAAGGGTTACTTTGGAATCATTTTGATAAAAAATGTAATATTTTATGCATTATACCTGGAATTAAATAAAAAACAACGATTTTTATAACCAAATTGTCATCGTTATTAAGGCAGTGGAACTCGAACAATTA